>CAJQZJ010000660.1:30125-59531 GCA_907164525.1 Lophiomys imhausi | reverse complement strand
TTTTTTTTTTTTTTAGTTTAAGGTATTTATTTTTCCCCCCAACAGCTCTCCCTTTCAGTCCAAATAATGGTTCTTTTTCTTATAACTATAAATATAATACAAAACAACAGAAATAAATAGGCCACGATTATAAGAGTTATATGGCTTAGCATACATTCCCAATGTCCAGTCCATATGTATTTGGCACCTGACTTTAACATTCTACTATCTAACCATCTCCATGAGTTTAAAGTTCTATATCTAACTCAGCTTTCATACTAACTTGCCTCATAATTTTAAAAATATCTTCTTAGATCCAGAACACCCTCTTGATTCCTAAACAACTCAAAATTTAACTATGAGACTCTAGCTATCTATTCTTCAACCACCTCAGAGACCTGAGAGGGATAAATATATCTGATTATATAGGAAGTGCAGGGCCTGCAGCTTCCAAAACTAAAAAATGACATACCAGTGGCTGCCTGGACAGTTCCCATTTTCTCTCCATACATTACAGCATCAATCTTCAGCCATTTGGCCCCATTTCTCTGACAGACATTGGTTGTAGAGCAGGAATGATTCATTTTTTTAACCTGACAAAAATATCTAAGGTTATGCCTGAATACATAAAATCCTTTATGAAAAAAGTCTTCATAACACAGACAGGTCTGTGGGTTTGGTTTGTTGTTGTTGTTTTGGTTTGGGTCAGTTGGGTTTTGGGTTTGGTTTTTTGTTTACATTTATTTATTTAGTGTGTAATAAAGGCAGGTGAGGCGCACATGTGAAGGTTGGAGGATAGCCTGCTGGGGTCAGTTGTCTCCACCATGGGGTCCTGAGGATTGAACTCAGGTCATCTGGCTTAGTGTCATGTCAAAAATACATACTATCTGCTTAGTATTTTTGGTTTTTAATGTTAAACGAGATGATCAGCAATGCTTCTATTTATTATGAATAGCCATTCTTTGCCTCTCACTTGCAATGCATTGCCACACTCCTTCCAAATAGTCTCTGGATGTGTACTCAGTGGTGGGAGTGGCCCTGTGAAATGAACAATACACCCAGGTGACTAGATCACACCCAGGTGACTTTGGAGTGCTTTATATTTATGGTTCCACTGAGATGACAGAAACAGAAGTCTGCATGGGTAGGCTGTCCCACAGAAGTGGGAGAAAGAGGAATAAGACACTAAATGGTTACAGAAGAGAGATTTACCAAGGAAAGGGGAAGAGAGAGCAAGAAACCTTGGCCAGAGAATGAATGCCAGTCACTTCAGGGGTGTCAGTCAAGTGCCTAGATGTCAAGTCAGATAGACTCAAATACTGCTGCTGCACTCATCAGCTATATGACTTTCACTCCAAAGGCCCAGATTTCAGGACAAGGATGGTACTTGCTAGGCAAGGCAGTCGTATGCCCAGCTTCTAGGATGTTTTTCTATTTGGAATGATTAACAGCATCACAGGCCTCTTGTGCAAGCTCGGCTCATTTTCTGCCACTGAGTTACATCCCAGGACATTTATACACAGAGATAAAACATGTACACATATCTCAAATATGAATCCATCCCAAGCATAGTCAGTGAGTCCAACGTCCCCTAGCCGATGCTGTTCTAAACCATAAATCATGGCATTTTCTTAAGCTAGTCTTATCTATCATGAAATTTAACAGAAGACTGAGAATTCTAATCAAAATTCAAACTATACCCTATCAAGTTAGTCTCATAATTAACTAGTTCTTGTAACTTACTATCACACACACACACACACACACCCAAAGCTTACTGAGGTAACTAACTATGTGCCATTGCTCCTCATGTGGCTGGGAGGTGATGGGGGTCCCTCATTTGGTTCTAGACAGACCACAACTAGACCCACGAGCCATCGGCAAGATTAGCTCAAATGCCTAGTGACTGTACTGGAAAACACAGTTGTTCCTTGCATATCCGTCTTCTCATAGCTCCTCTTTATAGCTAGGCTAGGATAAAATGGGACAGCTGAAAACAGCAGGCGGGTGCTCACAGCATGGTGCTCTCAAAGTAGTCTAGCTGTTGAGTAAGTTTCTAGGTTTCCCAAAGAAAGCATATTCCAAGAGAGTCAATGGAGGCTGCAAGGCTGCTTGTGATTGAAGGCAGGATGGGGGTCATTTCTCCCCTATTCTGTTGGTCACAGGCCATCCTAGATTAGATGGGTCCGTGAAATGCATTCCTCTTGTCAGTAGTGAATGGCCCGTATGTGCACAGAGGGAGACAGCTTGCAGATAAACGGCCATTCCTCCCTCCTGTGTTCTTCTAGAACATTACACCACAGAGGGTGAAGGTGGTAGGTCCTGACTAGACTTTCCTACATGATTGTCTTAAATATAAGACTCATTTATTTTTATTTTATGTGTATGGGTGTTTGCCTGAAGGATATGTCTGTCTGCTCACCATGTGCATGCAGGGCCCAAGGAGGCCACACGAGGGTGTCAGATTCCCTGAGACCAGAGTTACAGAAGGTTGTGAAATACCATGTGGATCCTAGGAACTGAACCCAGGCCCTCTGCAAGAGCCCTGGGGCTCTTGACCATTGAGGAGTCTCTCCAGCCCCTGTTTGTATTCAAACTTTAAACATCATTATTCTACAAACAATATTCATTTTTTTAAATTAGCATATGAATCACCATCACGCTGGGCGGGGTACCAGTGAAGTTCCTGTTTACCTGATAGGGAGCACGCAGACACAGCTGTTCAGTTTTCTCTCCTTAGGCTAGCAACTCACCTCCGGGAAGCTTTTGGTGAGGCTCAAGTGAGCTAGAGTCCAAAGCTAGCTCCCAGATGTCAGTGCGGACGTGGGACTTAGATATTGAGCCAGCTGGAAGCAGCAAAGGGTTTAAGCAGATGCCACACTCACATCGTGGAGGACAACTGCCATCCCCCTTGCTAAGGTGATTGGCAGTCCCAAATGGGCAGCCTATGTTGAGATTCAGCCCCCCATACACACTAACGCCAACAGAGTGTTACACTGTGTCTCTAATTCTACAGAATGAATGCTGACAGTTTCTCTCCACCACAGTTTACTCCTGATTCAGGGGCCTGTGGCCTCATTCCCATTCCCCTGATATCAAAATGAGCAAGAACAAACAGCCAGCAGGCCTCACTCATTTCCATGTGTCAAAGACCATATGTCCAGGCTTCACTAGCTTAAAATAGAGTGACAGTCCTTTTTAGTTATTAGTCTTAAAGGGCTTATTTACTTTCATTTTATGCTCATGAGTGGTTTTCCTGCATGTATGTATGTGTACCACCGTAAAAGTAACTTTTATTCGCCAGATGTAATTGTTGTCTCTGAAGGCTTACTGCCTCTGGCTTAAATGAGTCCTAGTCCTGGAAGTTTATAGCCTCTGTACAATCTAATCTAGGCCTAGAATGTTTTCTGTCTCTGAGACTTACTGCTGAATAAGCTAACCCCTTTCTAGCTCTTTCTGAATTCTGGCTGACTGGTTCAACTTAACTGTTCTGACTCAAATTCCTCTCCTAGCTAGCTTATTCAAACTGGTTTCTCTCTCAGCCTCTGAATTGCTCTGCTTGGCCTCAAACTAACTCCAGCAATTTGTTCTAATCTTCTGGCTTCTTCTCATTCTCTGGCTTGTTCTTTCTTTAACCTGTCTCTGTAAAACTCTCCTGGTAAAACTGTCTCTGAATTCCACCTGAATTGACATGAACTCAACTCCACAGCACTGCCTCTCAACTCCCTAACTCAACTGAACTGACTGAATAGAACTGACCAGAACTCAGAGATCTGCATGTCTCTGTCTCCTGAGTGATGGGATTAAAGGTGTGTACCATCATTCCTGGACCTAAGCTTTTCATTACCTGAAACTTGCCCTATACCAAGCTGGCCTTGAACTCAGAGATCTGCTTGCCTCTGTCTCCTGGGATTAAAGGTGTGTCTGTATTCCAGCTGGATCACACAGACCTAGAAGGTCTTTGGATGTGATCTCCTGCCAGAGCAACCATGTTTGGAATTAAAATTCCTTTACATCTTCCTCCTTTCTGGTTAAGCTTAATTTGCACACAGTTTAACTTTTACAATAGAAACAATTATCAATTCCACAAATTTAACAGTCTGAATGTCCTTATGGAAATCCATTGATCTTTCATAACTTCAGTCCTGATCATCTGTCCTTCAGAAAATGTCCATTTCAGAATCAAAGTCTTCCAATCTGCCAGCTCAGCCCCAGACACACCTTTAACCCAAGAGCTAAATAAAGTCAACCATAGGTCAAGAGACAGAGCAAGCAGCCAGTCGAAAGGGAGTGAACATGAGTAGAGAGAAAGGAGGGACATTGAGTTAGAGGGTAGTTAAATCAGTGAGGAGAAAGAAAAAGAGCTTATTCTTTCTGGGAATGTTAGTGGAGTAGGAAGGTCAGCTGGGTACATTCTCTGCCTCTCTGAGCTAGCAGGTTTTCACCCCAGCATCTGGCTCCTGAGTCTTCATTGGTAAAATTGAACCATTGGGATTAGAAAAAAAAAACAAACCACATCATGCTTGATGCCCATAGAAGCCAGAACAGAGTGTGTTGGATCACCTAGAACTGGAGTTACAGATGGTTGTGAGCCACCACATGGATGCTAGGGACCAATTCTAGGTCCCCTGGAAGAGCAACTAGTGCTCTTAACCTTTGAGCCAGCTCTCTAGCCCCAAAGTTATAATTCTTTATGATATAAAAGCTATGACACCCTCAGTTCCCACCTATTTTTCCCTAAAAGGTTGGCAGGGAGTGGTGTCCAATTCTCCTACCACTCTTCTTGAGCCCCATGGAACTGTTTCTCACTCTGCAAGTCAGACTTGCTGGCTGGCAGCATCCTAGACACTGAGAAGGCTCCAGCTGCTGCTGCTGAGGACTTTAAGGTCCCTAATCCTGCTTTGCATCTGCTCTTTTTTACTGTCCCACTATGCACCTCCAGGATGGACCCTTCGAATTTTTGACAACGAATGAAAAAGACCTGGGCAGTAGATACAGTCCTCCCCATACTAGCTAGATTCCCCGACTAGGGACGCTCTTGAATAGCCTTCTTTGGGAGCTGAAGGATCAGACAGAAGGTGGAGTTCCCCTGCTCCTGACTTGGCTTCTAAACACTTGTCTGGTCCTAGAACAAGATTCCTTCAGAGGATGATTGACAGTGGCAATGTCCCAAACGAGACATTATCTCCAGAGACTTCTGTCAGTTCCTCTGTAACTTCCTTGAAAGAGCCAGTCTGTTGTGACCAAGTGCAGCTCAGCCTGTCCTCCTGCATGGCAGCCTCAGAGCTGCCTTAGCTCAACTCTGCTAAGCAGTGCTTGCTTTCCTGTTTATACTCCTCCACACCTTCATAAACTCAGCAAGAAGCACAGAGATTTTGGATTCTTTAATTTCTAAAAAACTCATTTTTAAAAAATAAGTTTTTGTTTGCATGTGTATCTGTACACCACAAGCATGTAGTGCCCATGGAGACTAGAAGAGGATGTTGGATCCCAGGGGCTACAGATAGTTTTGAGCCACCGTACTGATGCCAGGAACCAAACCCAGGTCTTCTGAAAGAGCACCCAGTCTTTTTAGCTACTGATCCATCTCTCTAGCCCAGAGATATTAGAATTCTTACAAAGAAAAATAATAATTCCTGCTGCTACTACTTCCCAGAAAAGTAACAGGACTCATAAGTGTCTGCTCCTTTACTGTCCCCCACCACACCTCTCAGTTTCTAGAATCTAAGCCTTGGCCTTCAGGTAAGTTCTCAGTACTCATACCTTCCACAAGGATAAAGACCATGTTGTTGCTTCCTTACAGACTTTTAGTGCTGGTTTGCCCATGGCAAATGGCATTTCTCATTATAAGCTCAAATGCAAACAAATATATTCTAACTGGATACCATGCTGATTCTCAGGGTCTGGTGCCAGAGAAGAGGGAAATTCCATGACTGGATAGCAAACTTGTGAATGTTGTAGGCCATCAAGCTAAGCTGTCAGTTCCCAAGCACCATATTGACATTGCCTCTCATTTAATTCTCCCTTCTCTTCCACCTCCTCCCTTTCTCCCTCCTCTTCTTACTCTCTCACCCTTATTCCTTCCACCACCACCCCCCACCAACACTAGGAAAAAGAGAAAGAAGGTTAGAGGGGAAAGGAAAGTAGGTCTCTTTTAACTACTTCCTGCTGATTAGGGTAACTGGGTTCTTGGGACAATACCAATCTCATTAGTCAGGATATCCAGCAGTCCAGCAAACCAGCAACAGCTCAGGGGACCAGCAACAGGGAGAACAGCAGCCTCTTCCTTCTTCAGAGTCATCCCATCCCTGTCCCCATCCCAGTCCCAGTCCCTATCCCCATCCTTTTCAAGGCTCTCCAATTTATACCCCTCTCCAGAGTCTTCAGAATTAAACTTTCTACAGCTGGCTAAACCATGTTCTTGCTAGCACACAAGAGACAATTATAGTTAACAGTTGTGGACCAACTAAAGAAGCCCCATATTCCGCACCTGGGATTTAAACAAAACCATTCTCATAACTGAGTTTTTTTTTTTTAAAGAAACAAAATCTCTTACCACACTATGCAGCAGATGGAGTAGGGAGGTTCCCTGCCTCTCCATGAGCCCCAAGGCTTCAAACTTGAAGAATGCAGAGCAGGGTGCATTCCCAAAGCTGCAACAGGGACTGAAGTGATGGACAGTCGGAGACAACTGTGGCCAAACCTTGCAGTGTGTGAGAGTCTATTTCCTCTGTAGACAAAATCCCTAAGATTATCAACATGTGAAGAGAAAAGCTTCATGTCCGTGGCTGCTTGGCCACATCGCTTTGGGTGTGAGGCAGCAAATAGTGGAGGGAGCAGGTTGTAGAGTAGGCTGATCAGTATATAGAGGCCAGGAAATAAAAATAGAGGGTAAAACCAACATCCAACACCCCCTCCTGGACACTTTTCCAATAGCTTAACTTCCTTCTGGTAGCCCCAACCTCCTGTCCACCCCCCAATAGTATCACAGCCTATAGACTATGGGGAACAGGAGACAGGGAGTCGCAGATGGGCTTCTCAGGGACATGTAAGATCTAACAAAACAGTGAGTAAAATGACAGCAGCTCTTCAAACCCAAGCACAAAGAGTACAGCCACAGCAATGATTAATTTAACATTAGCACAGTATAGTGATATACAATGATATTATAATATCAGGCTGAGTTTTTCAGCTCAGAAGGAAAATTTAAGAATCAAAAATAAAGTCCTTCTTACATAGCATGTCCACAATCTGAGAGGGATGTGACATCCTTTCTCCAATTTATAGAGGTTCCAGGGATGAACTTAGACCATCGGGTTTATGAAATCTGTCCCTTCACCCACTGAGCACCTCCCGGGTTTTTTTGTTGTTGTTTGTTTGCTTGTTTTTTTATATGAGCTGGGAAGCTGTGGAGTTAATGTTAATTTTCAAAATTAAGAGGTCAGGGATGCTGAGCTTAAAGCAGGGCCCTGCTGATTCCATAGCTTGCTTCTGAAGTGGGGGGAGAAAGCCTTGCCCACAACCCTGCTCCCACTGCAGTCCCTGGCTCACCTTGCCAAACTGAAACTAGATCACAGGACACTATGTTATTTCTTTATTAGTCGTATTCAGTCACATTAAGATAAACTGATCAGAACCAACAACATTTCAAAACATCTAAGCCAGTTTGCTTATGGCAATGTTAGTGTAGATGAACAACTTGTGTATGAAAAAGGTCCACATGTTTTTCAGCTGTGACAATAGCAATGGATCTTCATCCTGAGTCCCAGAGCACATGAGAAAGCTGTCAAGTTTCTGAACCTTTTTCTCCTTCCTGACTGAATGGCATGGAGCACCTGTGTTGCCATGGAGGAGAGACTGATACATAGTATGCCCTGCCACGTGAAGATGAACCTGCAGATCCAGTCTTCTGTGTCTGCCAGCTTGGGTGCATAAGCATATTTCCTGGGAACACTTGCCTCAGGCTTCCCCAAGTCTCTCATTCTTGTTTAACAATGTAGCTCAAATTCATCTCTAGCTCCTGCCATCCTGGGTCCTGGAGCCAGGTCCTTCTTAAAGCAAAAGAGAAGCTAAGTAAGTTCCACTGATTGTCATAACTCAGATCTCTTTGTTGACCAAAAAAAAAAAAAAATCAAGCCCTCTCTATTATGGGAGGGGGTGCTGGGAGGTGGGGAAGTATGCAGTGAAGAAACTGCCCACATGATTGCTCCATGGTTTGGGAAGCTTTTATTGAGAGACAGAACAGACAGAGGTATCTGGAAGAGTCCAGAGCAGAGACAGAAATTAAACTAAACATGGCCAGCAGTCTGCACACAGCCAGGGCTATCTGTGAGAGAAGGGAGAACAACCAGAGACAGAGAACAGAGAGAGCACAGTGAGGCCAGCAGAAGCAGTGGGGAAAACCTTGTACGCCATCAATCTCACCACTTGGGAGGCAGAGGTGGGCAGAGCTTTGAGTTCAAGGCCAGCCTGGTCTGTGAATGAAAAAAAAAAAAAAGAAAGAAAGAAAGAAAAAGGACATGACTGCTCCTAGGTATGGTGGAGGAGAAAGTTTATTGTAGATATGAGGGGGGCATAGAAAGGGGCAGAGACATCTGGGTGAGTCTAGGGTGGACATGCCCTGCAAACTGGACCAGGCCATGTGGGAAGACAGGAAACCAAGAGGCCAGGAGACCAAAAGGGCAAAAAAGGGCAAAAAGGGCTGGTATAGCCAAAATGGCTAGATTATATAGGGAAGACCAGCTGGGGGAAGGGCAACCCAGTCCCTGGGCTGGAGAGTGGGGGGAGGGGCAGATTTTGCATGCCAGGGTAACCATAGGGCCTAAGGAATACTGGGAGAACCTAGCCACCAGATTCTGCTTTGATATGTTAAGAGGCATCTCAGCCAACTGTCCTGGATTTAAGGCCTAACAGTCTACAGGGTGAGTTCCAAAACAGCCAGTGCTACACAGAGAAACCCTGTCTAGAAAAAAACAGAGATACAGAGAAAAGAGGGGGGGAGGGAGAGAAAGAAAGAGAGTATAGCAAGATTTTCTTGGCTTGCTGGTGGGTAAATAAAGACACAAGGCAATATTATTCATAGAAGCTTATGCACTAATAGTTGGGCAGATTCTCAGCTATTTTAGCCAGACAAGTCCTGGCCCATCCCCTCTCTGTCACTTAGCCCGGGCACCTATTCCTTCCCGTGTCTCACTGGTGCATCTTCCCGCATCTGATTCTCCTTCCAGAGACCCGCTTTCACCCTGGAAGTCCCACCTTTTCTCTCCTGCCCAGTTATTAGTCATCAGATCTTTATTAAGCCAATCAAAAGGTAAGAGGAAAAGTGTTTACAAAATATGAGACAGGTGGTGAGCCATAAAAATAACAACACCAAAGTCCGAACAGTCCTCAGCTCTCTGACAGCTTAGCAATCAACAATAGAATAGACAATGACAACCTTCACACAGTGCACAAAAAGATTACCACGACAGGAGAGGGACAGGAAGAAAGAAAGGGAGAGGAAGAGGGGAAAAAAGAAAAGGAAGAGAAAAAGGAGAAGAAAGAGAAAAGAAGAAGAGGAGGAGGAAGAGGAAGAGGAAGAAGAACAACAACAACAACTGGGTTTCTGGGAGCAGGGACACATAGGGAGGTGAGAAGACTAGAATGGTAGCATGCACTTGTATAACAGATACTTGGGGTGCTGAGGGTGCTGGAGGCTAGCATGTGCTTGATATGTAATCACTGGTAGTCATTTGTCCCTTCTTCCAGAGAGAAGGAAAATGACTCCTTTTGGCAAATAGGAACCACTTTCACTGTTTCCTGAGGAATGCTGGCTTTTATCTAACTACCAGAAATCCTTCTACAGTTCAGCTTGAGCTCATTTCTAGATATATGGACTTCCTTTTGGAGTTTGGGGAATTGGAGTTTCCTTTGGAACTGACACTGACCCAGAAGTAAAAGTGTGTCAAAAACAAAGGCAAAACTGGGCATTACAGCATGTTCTTATCGTCATGTGGTAACTGGAAAGCAGAGGCAGAAGAATAACAGAAATAGTCTGGAGAGATGGCTTAGCAGTTAAGAACACTCACTTCTCTTCCAGAGGACTAGGGTTCGATTCCCAGCACCCACATGGCAGCTCACAACTGTCTGTAACTACAGTTCTAGGGGGTATGATCCCCTCTTTTGGTCTCCATGGGCACCAGGCACACAGGTGGAAAACACCCATACAGATAAAATTTAAAAAATTACAAGCAAACAAACAACCACAATAATAAAACAGAACAAATAACACCCTGTCTTGACTCCCATGTAAACTTCATAGTTTCCTGGTTTAATTCACCAGAGACAAAAATTCCTTCTTTTTTCAATATCCATGTTTTTCCTAAAAGAGAAAAGGATTCAACCTCCACTTTGGACTATCCTTCGGCAATTTTGTTACAGGAAACCTACCAGCGATAATCACCCAGATGCAGTTTATAGCCAATTGAAAGTATTATTCCAGTACCTTGAACTACACTCAGGTATTTGGGGACCCACGTGTAGACCTGGGCATTTATAGACCAAGGGACTTTTAAAGTCAAAGAAACATACCCTTTTATCTCACTCTACAGCTGCAGGGGGCGGTCTGCTTAAGCAGGCAGTTGAACAAAAGCTAAGATAAGTTAGCTGGGGCATCTTGACTTCAGGTTCCTATAACAGAGTGAGTAATTTTCCACAGGCTGCCATCAAGGATATCAAATTGTTGTTAAACCTGAAATGGCCTCAGCAAGAATACCAGGTGGAGGAACTTCTGCACTATCATGCCCTGTCACAATTTCTTATGGAATAAAATACATACTTACCGTACAAACTAGTGATTGTACACTTTAACATTTATCCAAGAGGAATGAAAGCAAATATCTACACAAAATCACACACACACACACACACACACACACACACACACACTCTACCCAGGACAGAAACAGAATAGATGAATTGCAATGGGGCCACAGGACATTGCAGCAGTGAAAGCAGCAGCTGCTGATCTGTGCTCCCTTGTGGATGAATCTTGAAAGCAATGTGCTAAGGGAAGAAGCCAGACCCAAGAGAATACACCCTGTAGGACTCCACCTATGGAAAGTACAAAAACTGGCCAAAGCCACTGACAAATACCACTATCCAAACCATAGTTACTTTTCTGGACCCTGGGGTGGGGTGGGGGGTAACAGGACACTTTCTGGGATAATGGAAATGTCTTATATCTCAATAGAGATGGAAGCAATGTGGGAAAATACACTGGTCCAAACTCAGTAAATAGTGCTCTTAAAATCTGTTCATCCCCCTGTGCATAAAAATTATACCTTAGTTTAAAAACTAGGATAGGGAGATGGAGAAAGAAGCCGCCCCATGGAGGTAAGAACAAGACCAGTGGCCCTTGGTTTCCATCGTGATTCAAACTCTATGTTAGGTCCTTGTGTTTCTGTGAATTTTTGTTACTATGGAATTAGTGTCATCTCTAGGCGGGTGATGCCAACAAGAACAGAGACAGCCCCTACAGGAAGAACACTCCCCAGGACTGTTCTAAAGCACATTTTCAGTCATTATCTTGAGAGAAAACAAGCAGCTGGCTTTCTTCACAAAAAGATTTAATAGGATACTCGGGAAAAGTGGGGAGAATTTGAGGGGAACAGTCAGGAAAGTGAAGAGAGATTGAGGCAAACAATGCATGTTCCAGTGCCAGCTGCAGAAAGCCAAGCCTTACATGGTGACACAATGTCCCCTCTACCATAACAGTGTAAGAGACACAACACTGCATAAGGAAGACTCCCTCAGTAATCAAAGCAGTTTAAAACATATTGTTCCAAACATTCTGAAACCCAAAACCACAGCAGCAAAAGCAAAGGTGGCTGTCACCCAAGGACAGATCACAGCCTTTCGGGTCCCTGTGTGGGCTGTCAACGCTCTGGTTGGCTTCCTTCTATCTACTTTTCCATTTCAAATCCATCCCCATTTGAATTGACAGTTCCAAAGTTTCCATGTGATCTCCACCCTATTTTGTTTATCTCTGACTGATTTTGCCATCTCACACAAAATCAGCAAAGTACAAGTAATAGATGATTTATAAAGACATCACAGAATGTTCTGGAAAGCCAAAATAAGGGGCCCTCTGGCTTGTTTAGCAGATTTGTCTCCTCGCATGAGAACGTGTGCACGTATACTATTTAATTGTCACATTTACATGGTGTCTGGTGGAGGGGGGACATCTGGTAACGAAACACAAAGATGCTTTCTAAGTTCTACTTAGACTAAATTAACTACATGGCCAACAGAAAGGGTGCTGCCTTTTCCTTAAATATATATATATTAGCAGAGATGGCAGCTAGATAAATTCTTTTTAGTGAGAAATGAATTATGTAAATGCAATTTATACCATTAATTCAGCTTGTAAATTTAATCTACTCAGACACAGGAAGGTTTTCGTGCAGTGAATATTTCTGAAGCTGTTTAATATGTTAGAATAAATATTGAGCAGCTGACAGAAAAACATGTTCTCCACATCACAAAAGCTGTTTTGAAACAATAATTTAAATGCCTGCTGAATATTTACAATTGTGAGTTTTTAACTCTTATCTAAATTTTCTCCCTAAAACACATTCATTGTGCCAGCCATTCAAGCTGCACAAAGCAAGAACCCTTAAGTTTAATACGGGCCATGATATGCACTGGGCAGAGGAGACACTGGGTGAAAAATAAGCCTACGTAATGCCACCCAGAAGGCTGGTTGCTGCATGTATTTGGGGGATTTAGATGCTCCCCTAAGGCATCTGCCATCCACCATTGACCCAGATGAAGGATTTACAGCATCAAATATCTAAATATTGAGCAGAAATGGAATCATTTAGAAGGGCTTTGTTTAAATATAAACAAGACTTTGTTTAAATGTATATGTATGTATACATATATACATATATATATGTGTATATATATAAAACCAAAGAATATGGAACAAAATTTGTTTGTTTTGCTCTTTGGAAGAAAAAAGGAAATTAACTGTTTGGATTTGTAAGCTTCCTAGCTGGGAGACATGGGGGATATTAGGCTCCAGTAATATCCCCCTGGTTCCTTTCCAGAGAGGCCTTTGCTGTGATCCTCAGAGGTCACTGTGAACAGTTTGGGTGTGACCTCTCATCTTTCCCAAGTCCCCAGCACTGCACACCATAGCTCTGTCTTAGCGCACTGAGACACTCAGAAAAGGCAGGACCTGCGTTTTCTCGTTTATGACTTAGAGGGTCAGCATTGGTGAATGAAATCCATCCTCCTACCCTCCACTCTGAGAGGGATTATTCTCACAGCTCAGAAGCTCTTGACCGCTGAGGTTCACAGAGAATGGACGGGCACGCAAGGAAGTTATCTGAGATTGAGACAGATGCACGCTAAGAATGCGGCAGAGACTCTTCTCTAGATTTCCAAAGTTCCAGGGTCCCCTCTCACAGGCTCAGTAGCCAGGCAGGGCTCCTGGCTGCTCTCATAGCAGGGATGAGAACGTTGTTGTACTACCAGTCCTTGCTTTCGTGGAGCACAAAGGACAACCTTGTCTATCCAGGGGAAGTTTCCAGCACTCACTGTTCAGAGCTTAGATAAAAAGGTTAAAAACTAAGTTCAGTATAAATGGAAAAGATCATATTTACCTTGAAATGCATGGGGGCTTTAAAATGGATCATATTTATTTAGTAATCATCTAAAATGGTCAACATAAAAGTAAATTTTAAAGCCGGGCGGTGGTGGCGCACGCCTTTAATCCCAGCACTTGGGAGGCAGAGGCAGGTGGATCTTTGTGAGTTCGAGGCCAGCCTGGTCTACAAAGTGAGTCCAGGACAGCCAAGGATACAGAGAAACCCTGTCTCGAAAAACCAAAAAAAAAAAAGTAAATTTTAAAAGGATAAGCAATAGCTCAGATCTTTGGCTGCTGCCTAGCTCTGGTTTTCAGTTGCTTGACACGTGGCATCCAAATGTCTTACGGTTTATGCACAGGTTTCCATTGGCTCTGAGCGTCATTTGTGTGTGGCTGTTCGGGTTGTATACTGGACAACCCAGGACAGTACATACATAGATTGCAATGTGAACTCTAGAACAGGGGGAGGTACAGAGTGCAGAAATGAATGTTTCACATCCTGGATCCTCTTGGAACAATTAGAACCTGGAACATTGTCCTAGATCACATAAGCAACAGTTAGTAAGCTGAGGACTCAAAACTCAAATTCTCCTAAGTCCAAAAATTCCTTTAACTCCCAAGATCTAGTTTCTAAATAGGCAATTAAATGTCTTGCAGGGGCCAGCCTCCCAACAAACAAAGTTGCTCTGTTGGAATTCAGACCCAGAGACACCCCTGTGGGCTATAGAGAGTGCTGTACAGTCTTTCTCCTGGTCCACAGACACTCTCCAGGGGAAGGACAGGCCTCACAATGTCCCTCACCCTGGGTGCTAAAGGTGGAAATGTAGATTGAGAACCCCACCAGCCTCCTGCGCTGCATGTTTACATGGGTCGAGATAATCATGAGAAAAACAGAGTGGCAGAGTGTGTCTCCCAGGGACCACAGGAAGTATGAGAACAGGGCTATCTCATCAGGGTTGTGTGGCCCTGAGAGGGAGCAGGACCTCAGCTTGACAGGTCACCAGCTTTAGAAGCCAAAAGAAAGAATCCCAGTTCTTCCACAGAGGTGGAGGGGAAAGCTCTGGCCAACACAGGGCTGAGTGCTGACAAGGCAGAGCTCTGCTCATCAGGACTCTTGCTCAGCACACCAGGGACTTAACCAGAAAACATGGGGTCTGGGCATGGTGGGGGTGGTAATGCAAGCAAAGAGCAGGTGAGGATGTTCCAAGCAGGGAATGAGTGGGTGACCAAAGGCTTCTCAGGAGCCAAAATGAGACTTAAGTCTGGGCAGCTGGATTCCAGCCTCAATTTTACTGCTTCTGATGACTAAATTTCTAGCGCTAAATCACATACACACTCACATACATATACATACACATATACATACATACATTTATATTCACATACATATATACACATGCATACATACACATACATATGCACATATACACTTACACACATACACACTTATGAATCTCTGTATCCCCTGTGCATTGGCAACTAACTGTACCAGCTTCAGCCAGTGCTCCATCTCAGCCCCTAATGGGCATGCCTGCTGGACACACAGGCTTGGCTCCAATACCTACACCTATGTTCACTTACCTGGCCCCTTTCTCTGACTCTGAGAACCAGTTAGACTGCCTAATAACAGGTCCAAGAGCTGTGGAGCATTCCCCTGCCAATCACAGACAAGCCAACTCTCTTGGCACTTCCCCACTTGAGTCCAGCTGCCCACAGAGAAGATTAGCTTGAAAACATTCTATTTACTGCCTGCCTTCCCCTTTCCAGTCTCACTTCCCCAAACTTTGTCTGCATTTCCTTTACCAACCAATAGCAGGATCAGCTTGGAGTGAGTGGGGATCCAAACCAAAATAGTGGCTCAGCAAAGATGCCCCTGCTTCCTTCCCACAGAGACAGAGACTGGCTGGCCTCTGGGCTGAGGCCAGCTTCCCACCAGACCCTACAAGACAGCTCTCTCCTCTAGAGGACCTTCCAAAGTCCTTTACATCAAAGTATGAACATTTCAATGCAGAATGTGAGATGCCCAACTCAGATTCCCCCAAGCCTTCCAACTGTGATAGCAAAGCCATGATTCCTCCCACTTGATGACTGATGAAAGATTCAACATTGGGTTGAAGGTGAACATCAAAATATTTCCTACAAAGCTCTCCAGTCAGGACAGATGCCAACAGTGAGCATTAGTGTGGCAATACTGGTGGGAAGCAACTGAGTATGAGACATCCAGCAAAGGAAGTCTCCAGCCCAGGGACGAGGCAGGAAGCCAGAAGCAGGTTGACCAATAAGGTGGCCAGTGCATACTGATGAGATGCGGTCAGCTCTCCTACAGCGGTGTGCAGAGGGGCTTCTCTGTTCCTACAAACCATTCCAATACCCATTACACACAATCTGTTGGAAACCATTTCACCTTTAAAATGCCCTCAAACATGCATTCTACACATCCTTTCCCGACTTGACTGCCTACTGCCTATGTATCAACCTTAGTAAGTGCTTACAAACAAGGGGTACTGCCTTGCACTTAAGTATTTGAGATTCTGTATCCAAATCCTACACCCGACCCTTTGGAATCCTGGGTAGAATAGTCTGAGGATTAGCAGAGGGACCACTCCCAGGATCTGCTATCAGACCTTAAATCAGAGTCCCCAGCTCAAGCAGTGTGTGTGTGTGAGTGTATGTGCACATGTTCATGCATGCATGTGTGAATGTGTGTGCACATACGTGGGTGCATGTGTGAATGTATAAGTGTGTATTTGAGTGTGTGCATGTGTACACAAGTGATGGCTACCTCCTCTCAAGATGAGATGCCAAATGAATGCCATCCCAAATTCATCTTTGGTCTTCCAGAGTCCAGAAGCATGAGGGTGCTCTGTTCTATCTATGCCTGGGCCTGAACGCCCTGGGTACCACTCTTCCAAGTGCCCCTAAGTGCTGCTGATAGCAAAGTTCAAAATGTGGGAGGCAGAGACACCACCACGGTGGGCAAGCAGCAGGCCTAGACACTCTGCTTGCATCTTCTGGGTAGACTCATAGTCCAGCCAGCATTCATGAAGAAAGTGCCTCTCCAGTAGAGACACAATGTCTCTAAACTACTGCGGAGGGAGTGGGTGGGCAGAGCAGTGGTAAGGATAGTAGCTACTGTTGCCTCTGAAAATCTCTTCTCCATCTCCAAAATGGAGATGTCATTACTTTCTCCCCAGGCTATTGCTGCAATTACAGACAGCAAAGAAGGACTGTTTCCAGGTCAGATAGCCCAAGGGCTTGGCTATTATTTCAATATCTTCTACTTCAGTCCTCTGCAAATGTTGTGAAGAGAAAAATCAAGGAGGCTTTTCTTTCATCTTTCCCTGTGTCAGTCTTTGGATAATGAGAAAATGGCCAAACTACGCTGATCAGAAAAGAGAATAAAGAGCCCGGGTGATTGTCACATAGGCTGAATTCTACCCAACAGTAGACAGAAAGGCAAATGAAAAATGTGCTTTCTCTCTGAGAGCCAGCAAAGGCTTAATTAGGAGTAACCTTAGGGCCTGCAAGGTCATCAGTATACTAAATAGGACTGATGGTTTAATAGCAGGCCAGGCTTAACCACTTGGAACCACCTGTGAGTGAGACATCGGGGTGGCTGCGACACTGATACTACCACTTCCTGTCCTGTCCCTCTTGCATTTCAACAGGATGCTTTACTGAGCACATGGCCTCCAAATATAAAGACTAGTCTCCCTTGCAAAGTTTAGCCAAGTTGTCAAGTTCTGGCCAAAGAAATGTAAGAGGAAGTGGTGTGTACAGTTTCACAGAAGTGTCCTTGGGGAAGTGTCTCTGTCTCCTTCTGCAGCTGGAGTGTGGACATAATGGCCGGAGCTGCAGCACCTTTCTTGGGCAATGACTGAACATGAGAATGGACAGCAACAAGGAGAAAGAACACAAGATCCCTGTGTTGTGAATTATCACACAAACCCGAGACCATTTACCCAGAGTTTCACACGAGAAAAAAAAAAAAGACTGTTTTCAAGCAGTTGTTATTTTGGATTCTCTGTCCTTGACAGCCCATTCTAATATGAACTTAATCATTTTTGAAGGTACAGAACATAAGTATCTGGGAAGTGTTCAGTTTCTTAATTTTTTTTTTACTTGTATCAAAATCAGGCACTAAGACACTTGATTCACTGTGTTTTCTGGCTCTGTTGTTAGCAGAAGTCTTCCCCTTACAAAACAACAATGCCAACACAGATAACACCTGATAAAAACTTGAAAAATAAAATGATAATAGTATTTTTTTAATTTTTAAAGAAAAGAAACCTTCTTTGTGTGTGCAAAAACAATCTCATTTTTCTTACTTGATTCTTGGGGCATCTGTATGCTTAGCTACTCTTTCATGCCAGCCTCCCTCTTTCTTCCCCCTCTGTGGTAAGAGTTTTATTTACTGAAATAACATTTATGAGACTGTTCTTGTGTAATCCCAGGGGCGAGGCTGATTCAATTAAGATCACAGGTGTAAACTATTAACTGCCTCGTGTGCTAACAGGGGTGTGGCTTGGCCAGCTGAGCAAGTTTAACTTGAAAGAGGGATAAAAAGCCAGAGCCTGGAGAAAAAGGGGGTGCTACAAAGAAGAAAGAGGAGGTGTTAAAAAGAAGAAAGGGGACACTACAAAGAAGAAAGGGGTGCTACAAAGAAGAAAGAGAGGGGCTACAAAGAAGAAAGAAATTGCTCCTCCCCCAAACTGCTGCTGGTTCTTCCTGCTGTAGTTTCCTGGTTTGCTGGACTTCTACTGGGATTGGTATTGCCCCCAAAGAACCCAACGACCCTAATCAGCAGGAAGTAGCTCAAAGAGACCTGTGTCCCTTCCCCCTCTAACTTTCTTTCTCTCCCAACTAGTTTTGGGGGGTGGGAAGGAATGAGGGTTGGAAGGGTGGAAGAGGTATTAAGTACAGTAAAAATAAATTAGAGTGTGTAGTAAAAATAGAGAGAATATTAAAACAAAGACACTAAGAGCTACATTGGTACAACCCTCCCTCTCTCCGTCCTCCCACTGATTCCTCCCTCCTTTTCTCTCTCCTCTATTTTCCTTCCCTCTTTCTTTCCTTCCTTTTCTCCCTTTACTTTGTTTTTCTTTAAAGACTTTCAATGATACATAACCACTTTTGAGAGACTAATGGAACACACCTTAGGGCAGGAGGAGGGTTTGATCATGTAAAGCCGCAAATTTCTTCAAGGGTGGTGGGTTCCAGGGAACCCCTGAAGTACCTTGAGGAACCTCACCCAGGTGGACCCCCTCAGCAGCCACAGCAGCAGCTGCCAACAGCTACCTGCCACTCGCAGCCACTTTGTGCTTGACCTTCCACCTGAATAGGTTCCTCTCCACTGTGGACTCACTACTTAATCCAGGCTGGCCTCAACCTCACAGTCCTCCTGCTTCAGCCTCCTGAGTGCTGGGATTGCAGGCCTGTGCCATAACTCTCAGCTTCACTTTATAAACACTTGGTAATATCCATGGGATCACGGATATAGTTATCAAGCTTTTGAGAAAGGGTTTCTCTGTGTAGCCATGGCTATCCTGAACTCACTCTGTAGACCAGGATGGCCTTGAACTCACAGAGATCCACCTGTCTCTGCCTCCCAAGTGCTGGGATTGAAAGCATGTGCCACTACACTCAGCTTTCAAATTTTTTTATACATACTAAAATACATGCCATTAACATAGATATGTGCTATTGATTTTAAGTTGGGTTCAAACTAGGATTAAAGACCTTTTGTTTGTCGAGGGATGTGGTTCCCAGGCCAACAGCACTAGAGAACCGAGGAGGCTCTGGGGAGGCTCCATAAACATAATACTGCCATGCCCTAGACTGGGCCTCAGAGCTCCACCCACTAACTGCCCTTTCTTCATAGTTTAAACACTTTTATGGATAGAGAATTCACTTCCTGGCACTGTAAACCTGCTATACACAGTGAGCCAAGCCAGCTCCTGCCATCTGATATCCCCACCCCCCACTCCAAGCAGGCAGTTGCAGACCTGTATGGTTAGAAGCTATCAGCAGAGAGGAAGAAGTGCCATGTTGGCACCCTCAGGACATCAGCCACATCTGCTACACCTGTTACGCTGTATGTCTCACCATTAGAATGTACGAGGCCTAGCCGGACGGTGCTGGGGCACACCTTTAATCCCAGCACTTGGGAGGCAGAGGCAGGCGGATCTCTGTGAGTTCGAGGCCAGCCTGGTCTACAAAGCGAGTCCAGGACAGCCAGGGCTACACAGAGAAACCCTGTCTCAAAAAACAAAAAAAAAAAAAAAAAATGTACGAGGCCCTTCAGGACATGTTACCGAAGTGAGCTGAAGGCAATGCTTTTTTGCATAAAAGGACATTTTGGTCAGGTGGAACAGACATCTAACTATATATCATACTTTTTGAAATGTCAGGAGAAGTCCCTCCACAGAGATCCCCTGGCGCCACTTCCCTGTACAGCTCTCCTCTGTACAGCTCATTTCCTTCAGGAGCTGCAGTGCTGATGTCCTTTCTGACAGCCAAGAATAAAGAGATACAGCAACACAGCCGGTAGTTTCTCAGCAGTAGCTTAGCAGATGAGGCAAAGCCGGGTAAAGATATTACCCTAGGTGATATCTTTCACGGTTTACATCACACACACCATGTCCCTGGTGGCAAAGGCAAGACCGTTCCACTTGGCTGCATTCCCAGGGTAAGCACTGGGCATGGCACAAAACAGTGTGTGGCCAACATTCACCGGGCTGATAAAAGAGTAAATAAAACAGATGGAAGAAGAGAATAAGAGACAGAAAATTAAGAGCAGGCATGTATTTCTGATTCCACTCCCAGGTGGCAAGCGTGACAAGGGAAGCAGGGAAGGATTTAAGGAATTCTCACTTTCTCTGTACGAAAGTTTGCCTCAGTGGGTAAAGGGGAGAGATGGCTCAGTGGGTAAAGGCACCTGCCACCAAGTCTTAGGACCTGAATTTAACCCCTGGGATCCACATGTTGAAAGAATTGATAGCTCTAGCAAGTTGCCCTCTGTTAGCCACAAGTGCACCACGTCACCCTAGCATAAACACACACACACACACACACACACACACACACACACACACAAACACACACACATAAATAAGTGTGTTTTGTTTTTGTTTTTGTTTTTGTTTTTTTTAAGGAAAGCTTGTCTATTTCAGGTTGTGGGGATAGCCCAGTGGGTAAAAGAATTTGCCACAGAAGGTAAGGATGTGATTTTGAATGTCCAGACTCCATGTAAAAGCCAGACACTTTTTTATGTTCCCAGCACTCAGAGAGGGAGGTGGGAGGCAGAGACAGGAAGTGATGAGCCAGCTAGCCTAGTGTCTATTGCAGAGAACAGCAAAAGCCCCTTGTCCCAGGAAAAGTGGAAGGCAAAGACCAACACCCAACAGAGGATGTCCCCTGACCTCCACAGCCACAACATGCACACGTCCACATTAACATATAGAAATTGGTCTGCGCATGTACATACACACACACTATACACACTATACACACTATACACAAAAGATAAATGAAAAAAATATCTTTAACAATCTATTTCAAGTAAAAATCAGGAGTAAATCATTTGGGGGATAAAATGTACAGAGCATTTCTAAACAGCAGAGCATGTGGCCTGTGAGGAACTCTGTGACTTCAGTATCAGGTCTTGACTTGTGGCCTACTTCTTCGTGAACTCAGAGAATACCCAGATGATGGAGAACGTGATTGATTCCACTCATACTGATTCTGCTCTCTGTATGTTGAGTGTTTAGTGCAAAACCATACGGGGAGGGCAGCACCATGCAGGCTTTGTAGGTACTATCTAAACAGACTCTTAACCAGAGTCTTCTAGCTTGGGGCCTCAAATGTGAAATGGTGAGAACCCATGAGATTCAGCTGCATGTCAGTAAAGCCACGTTTGTGGGTCCTTGCTGCTGAGGAGGCAAAGATGGCACTGTGATGTTCACCAAGGACTTTGTCATCTCAAGTGCAACAGCAAGGCATGGCCTCAGAATGTAAATCAGTACACAGGCATTGCGTTCCAGTGACATTGTCCTGGGAAGACTCCATGTGGGAAATGGGGAGACATCTCTAGACAATGTCAGACAGGTAGATCTCTGAGGGGGAACAAGGCCTGAGGAAGTGGGTTTGTGGGTGGAATACACAAGAAGCTTGTTTCCACCAGGCACAATGGCACATCTTTGAGCTCAACTCTGGGGAGGCAGAAGCAAGCGGATCTCTGTGAATTCCAAGCCAACCCTGTCTACATCCTAAAGTCCAGGCCAGCCAAGACATACTGAGATCCTGTCTCAAATGAAGTAGACAAAGGAAGAAAGAAAGTAAACTGAGGCTTGTTTTGATTGTGAAAAGATTCAGAGATGCTCTGAGACTCCTGGAGTAGCCCTTCATGGCTCAGAGGCAGAGACCAGGAGTGCCCTCCCTCAGTTAGTCTTCATGAGCACGTGCATGAAGACACACATCTCTAAGCGCCGCTCACAAAACCCACTGTTCACCACCTCTCCTCCCTTGTCTGCCTAGATTGAGTGGGGTATATGTTTGGTCACTCCAGTCGCCAGCTTAGCTCCCACCCTCAGGAATGCACTTCCAGATGGGTGTCAGGAACAGCCTCCCAGGAGCCAAGCTGGCCACAGGGCCAGTGGCAGGCTTTCCACCTCTCAACAAGATCCTGTTCCACTATAGTCTGCCACTCACTGAATCTAGAGATACAACACTGTTAAAGATGAGAACATTCATACGTGTATGCACACATGCACGTGTACACACATACACTGACTAGGTGATTTCACAGCCACTTCAATGCCACTTCTTGGGACAGTGCAGTGGAGTCACATACCAGAGAATGTTTGCCAGATTCCTCACATATTTGGGCTATGTGACAAACGGCACATGATGGTTCCCTTGGGCCACCACCTCATCAGACCCACCAGAAACAAATATGTCCTGGCCAATGGGGCTGTTACTGGAGCTGAGCAGCCTGGCAGTTTGATGGTAATTTAAACACTGCTCATCCGAGGCAGCTGCACCTCTGTGCATTACAAAGGTTCAGCAAAATCCATAAAGTCAAATTTATATGGAAACAACAGACTTTCTAGCCAAATGTGGCAGCATTTTCCTGGCAAATCAGCAGTGAGGGGGCTGAGGTAGGGGGATTGTAAGTTCAAGATCTGCCTGGGATTCACAGGGGACCCTGCCTCAGCAAAGGAGGAAAGGGGGGAGGGGAAAGACGATGACAAACAAAATCTACACACTATAAATCTCCATGTAGCCAGCGCCAAAGGGCAGCCACAGCCACTAGCCCGACTTCCAGCACTGTTCACTACCTTGGGCAAACTAGTCACCTAAGTCAAAGAAAGGGATTTGACAGCCCTCCATCTTTTGACATTCAAAGTGTGCAGATGGCTAGCAAGAAATTTCCAGCAAAATTCTTCACAAATTATAAAATTAGAGCATGGAAAGAAAGCATACTTAATAACAGGACTTATTCTAGAGCCAAATGCAGGGAGCTATTCGGCTCAGAGGTCACTTGCCAAAGGGCCTCAAATTTAGCACTGTGACATCATCTCCCAGTGATGCTGACGCACATTTACACAAAGGCACCCTGGCACTGCTGGGAAAGAACAGCCATCATACAACTTTGAAGCTGTTCCACTTCTGAACCGTATCACTTATCATGAATTAATATCGTAAAGAAATCTTGCCATCTCATGAATTCCAAACTAAATGACTTCACAATATTCTGTGTGAAGTCACCACACAGTTTAATACAAGCCACATACACACTGATGTACTGTACATGCATTACTATGTCAGTAGCCCTTTGCTGGCTTTCTCTATTTTTTAATACACCTAAGTTCCAAAAATTTGGAGGCTGGGGAGAAGGCTCAAAGGATGAGTGGTTGTTAAGCAAGCATGAGGACCAGGGTTCAAATCCCCAGTACCCATGTAAAAAGCCAGCCACACCCACATTCATCTGCTCTAAATTTAAAAATAATAATGTCTCTAAATAATAGAAGTATCCTTGGCCTCACACATCTATTTTTAAAAAGCCAAATCTTCTGTAGTGTCAACCCCAGAAGCAGCATCTGCCAGGTCCTGTGTGCCACTGAGAAAGTCCCTGGAGACTAGCAAGGCAGGTGGCTGGGAGTTCTTCCTACCCGTGAGACTCACTCTAAAGTACTTTAGTATGCGCCCCCTGGTACTTCAAAGGCATCCCTGAAATCCCGTCCTCTTGCCAGACTTCCTTTACACTTTCAGCTGATGTCCATGTCTCACAGCTGTCCTTCCTTCTGATGAGGGTGGTTCTGGGGCAGGAGCTGAGGCCCAAGGTGTCTGTTAGGCACACACATTGTGGCCCTCACCAGGTTCAGTTCCTCTGAAGCAGGCTGTGCAGGGCAAGCACACAGCTTTTCTATCATCATGTACCCCTACTTTTGGGGAACTACTGAGGTTCTTGCCTTTTAAAAAAACATGCACTTTCAGACTTCAGCCTGTGATCTGTATCCATAACACAATGCCTGAGGCTTGATAATTTACAAGGACGACTTTGACACATGGTTCTGTAGAGTGAACCGCAAGAAGATTGCCACAGTGGCATCTGCCTCTTTTTCTTAAAAAAAAAAAAAGTAGGTTAGCATATAAAATATGGATTTCATCATGGCATTCTCATGCATATGTGTTGTTACACTTTGTTCTAATTCATTTCCTTCCTTATCCGCCCACATTTGTTCCATTCTTCCAGAGTCCCCCTTCTGCTTTCTTATCACATATTCCATTAGACTTTGACTTTTTCTCGCTCCCCTTACTTAACATCTCTTCTCATGGTCCACTTTCTATTCAAGCTTCGTGCCCTACATGTGTACACATGTGTGCATGATGCATGTGTACACACAGAGGACACACAAATTATTAAAACTAGGTCCCACCAGCATTGTGGTGCACACCTTTAATCCCAGCACTGAGATGCCGGGTTAGGCAGAACTCTGTGAGTTCAAGGTCATACTGATCTATAGCAAGTCTCAGGCCAGCTAGAGCCTGCCTCAGAAAAAAACAAAAAACCCTAAGTTCTACAGATAAGACAAATATGGTATCAGTCTCTCTCAATCTGTCTTAGTTAACATAATGATTTCATGTCCCGTCCATTTTTCTGTAAATGTCATGATGATCTCCTTATGGTTTTATGAAATTCTATTGTGTATCTGGGTCATGACCATTCTAGGTCAGATGATAATCAGGCCTGTGTTCATATCATCAGAATTATTGGATAACAGTGAATTCACAAGGTGCAGTGAATTCAATTTGTTCAGGCCATTCTTTGACTCTCAGCCTGTGGGTGCCTTTACCAATGAGGGGTGTTATTTAGAGACAACAGATAGTTAATCTAGTTTTTCTATCTAGCCACCAAGTCTCTGTCTCTTTCTCAGTGCGTTGTTCATATTTAAGGTTATTCCTGGAGGAGATTTTTACTAATTCCTGTCACTCTATTTGTTAGCTGTTCTCTAGTTAGTAGGATTTTTTTTTAACCTTACTTTCTCCTCTTAGTACAAGAGGCTTGCTGTCTTTACTGCATTAGATAAGATGGATCTCTTCCTAGTGTCTTTGTTTAGCCCTGTCTTTCATACTCTCAAAATTTCCCACACCCACACAGTAGTTGGATTATATTCAGCCCCATTCTCTTTCATTTCCCTTCCACTCCTCCTAAACCCTTCACAAGTCCCACCCTACTTCAGTCTCTCTGTGTGTGACTTGCTGAGTTTAGTTAGGGTTGCTTGCATGATCAAAAGGGGAAAGTTGTTTACTTGAGCAACAGTAATCCTCTGGGATTGGTGGGGTCCTGTGAGTTCCTTCCCCACCCATGACACAAACTTATGCTTGTAAGCCTGGTAACATCCAAAGGACACAAGCATAAGGTGACAGACAGTTTGTCCTACTCTGGGATTGCACCATAATACATTAGGGAAATATTTTGTCAATAATCAGATCAAATTATTTTCCTAGGGCTGTGTGCATTTCCTGGTTATTGTGACTGCAACAGCAATGAACATGAATGTGCAAGTATCTCTGCAGTAGGGTGTGGTGGAAATTTTGGTTTCTTTAAAAACATGGTTGTGTTGAATGAATGTGTTTTTTGTTTTGGTCTCAAGTGTGGGATGTGGAAGTGTTAGATCCACCACTGAAGAAAAAACTCATGAAAGGGCATATATTTTGTCAGCCAGAAACTGCAATGTGCTTGGGGTGGGGGTGGGTGGCACATGTTTTTTTGCTAGCCGGAAAACATACATTGATGAACAGACTCCTTGGAGATAGTATGATCTCAGTAAACAGGAAAATACCTCCTGTTGGGGGCATGGTGTTTGCCAACTGGAAAAACATCCTCGTGTGGATTTTGAGAGTGTACAACTAGAAACCCCAGAAGCACAGAGGGCTTTTTGCTTGGCGTCGCTTCTCATTGCTGCTTCACTTCAAAATACTCCAGACAACACTTAGAGACTGCTTCGAGTTTGCTGACATAGCTTCTGCTGATCTTGGTCCAGGTCAGGCTGAAGAGACTGTGGCCCCAAACGAGGGTGTGGCAACTGTTGATACACTGCCCCCCCACACCAGAGTCGCAACTGTGGTGTTCCTTCTAGAGCTCCCCCGAAAAGCAGCTGGTTTGTGCTGCAGCTGTGTTTCCTGGTTTCCTGGTTGGCTGTGTTCTTGTTGCTGCTGGTACCTGTTCCTGTGAATGCTGTTTGGCTGGAGTGCTGGAATCTTGACAAATCACCCCCAAGAACCTACATCTAAAGAGGTCTACACTCTCTGTCTCTACTAACCTTTTTATTTCCTGTACCTCAGGTCAGTGTGTTGGAAGGGAGGTAGAGATATTACTATCACAACAAATAAATAGTTTAAAAGCACACCTTCAGTAGGGTGTAGAGACTTTGGGATATGAGCCCAAGGGTGGTATTTCTGGATCACACACAATAGTTCTACTTTAAGCTTCTTGAGAAGCCTCTAGGCTGATTTCCAAAGTGTCTATGCCAGTTTCTCCTCCCACACTCACTTTCTCCACATGCTTGACAGTCTTTGTAGTTGTTTGTTTTCTTGATGGTAGCCATTCTAACGGAGGTGCAGTGGCATCTTGGAGTAGTTTTAATTTGCATTCCTTTTATAGCTAATAATGTTTGACACTTCAAAAATAGTGGACACTTGTATTTCTTCCTTTGAGGATTCTCTGCTCAGTCCTGCCCCTTTCTTGTTAATTGGGCTTTTGGGCTTTTTTTGCTTAATTATATCCAGTTCTTTGCATATTCCAGATATTAATCCTCCCTTATATCTATACCTATCAGAGATTTTCTAGCTAGGAGGATCTCGAATGCTTTCAACAAAGAAAAAATACATTTCAAGTGACAGGAAAGCATATTAGCCTAATTTGAACATTTCATGTTATATACGCATTCTGAATATCACACTGCACCCCATAAACACATACAATTCATATTTTTCAATCGTCTTAGCTACGCTTTCTATGGCCATAATAAGCAACTTGAGAAGAAAGGGTTTACTTCACTTAACTTTCACAAGGCAGGCCACAGCTTAGGGAAGTCAGGGCAGGGGCTCAGAGCAGGGTACGGGAGGCAGCAGCTGATGCAGAGGCCATGGAGGGTGCTGCTTGCTGGCTTGCTCCCTACGGCTTGCTCATCCTGCTGTCTTACAGAACCCAGGACCAGTAACCCAGGCACGGCAACACCCAGTGTTCTGGGCCCTCCCACATAAATCATCAATCAAGAAAATGTACCACAGACCTGCCCACAGGACAATCTGTGGGGACATTTCTAAGGTTCCCTCTTCCAAAATGACTCTAGTTTGTGTCAAGTTGACATAAAACTGGCTAGCGCATCAATTATAGGCAATTTTAGAGGAGAGGAAGAGGGGTGTGAATATGGACAAAGTATAATGACATATATGATTCAGATACCAAAACTAATTTGTATACTAAATTAAAAATTAATGAAAAGGAAAATGTTAATATTATAAAAGTAATTTTGGATTAAAAAAAAAAACAGCTTGCTGGGCTCCACCCTCAGAACTTCTAAATGTTGGGACTCAGACCTCAGACAGAATGAGCAACTGAGGCTCTTAACATATCAAAGTGGACCTGACCTTTATATTCTCTCAGCATGCCTCTGTTACAGGACTGCCATACCCCACCCTCTTTGCTGAACTTTCTAGCCCAGGGGCTGGGCTTCCCCTCCCCCAGAAGCTCTTTCCTATAAAATCGGGACATTTTGCCCTCTCTTCTCTCTCTCTTTCTCTTTCTCCATCTCCCTCCCCCTCTCTCTCCCTCTCTGTCTCCCTGCATCTCTCTCTCTCCCTGTGTGTGCATGCTCTTTCTTTCTTTTCCCTTTCTTCTCTGTCTCTCTTCCCATGGCGACTTCTCTGTCCTGGTTCCCTGGGACCAGTGAACCCACGCAAGAGCTGCTTCCCAATAACCCTGCATATACTCTAATTGTATATTATGTATATAGAGGCCTGAATTGACTCACTCCACTGGTGGAGAACGTGACAAGAATAATTTATCATGGACATCTTGAGAGGTGAGAAGAAGGTTGCTTTTTACAAGCTCAAGGTGAGGTGATTCTGATGCTCACGCTGCTCCCAGACCTCCCAGACTTAGTTTCCCGGCTTCCATATTCCTCCCACAGGACAGAAAGACGTTAGGTTAAAAATAAACCCCAGACAAGCTTGGTTCTTGCTTTTGTGTACCAAATATCTGAAGAACAATGGGTTTACAGCCAAAGATGGAACTATGATTTGAGCACTTGTATTTCTGAACTTTTAACATTAAGCATCTTTTCAATAGGCCATCTTCAGGAATATCTTTTTTCCCAGTTTGCCATCTAAAATTATACACGCACACAGTAGGAAGTATATTTCTTTTGACCTTTCAGCCTTTCCAATCTTCCATTGTTGCAACAAATGCAGTTGGCCTTTGTCATTGCAAAAATTCAGGTGGTAAAGACAGATGAATAAAGAGTTTTGCCTGGTATTTCGATAACTACATAAGAAGTAACCAAATTCTCTTCTGGGTATGGTAAAGGGACTCTAACCAGCCCAACAATGGCAAATACGACTCTGGCAGGCCTTGCCCTTCTCCCCCATTCCCTCTGCCTTGTTAAAAACTGTTAGATTGCATTTCCTAAAGCTAGCCCCCAAGCTATTCCCTTATTTGGGCACATCCTACTCCTGAGGCTGATTACCAAGGTCCAACTATCAAAGTATTGAAAGTCCAGCAACCAAAAGTTCTCTCTGGCTCAACTGATTAACATGCCCAATTAAAATTAAACACCTCATCCTAACAAAGGTTTCCTTTTCTACCTTTATAAACTGCCATTTGCCTACGGGTCAGTCTGTCTCCTCTCTACACAGAGGCAATGCTTTGTCATGTGTCCCCTCACCACCAGCACCCAGGACAAATATCCCTTCCTCCTCTTCCTTGTCCCTTCCCCTTCTCATTTATCCTTTATCTATTGTCTTTGACTCCTATTCCCTGCCCTTTGTCCCTCTGGGGCAAATCAATTTCCTTTGTGCTGAGAACTTGATCTTTGAGTGTCTTGTACCAAAACCAATACATGCCCTTTACATGGCACCACACACCTTTAATCGCAGCACTCAGGAGGCAGAGGCAGGCAGATCTCTGTGAGTTTACCAAGCACAAGGCCAGCTTAGACCATCCCTCAAAGGAAAAAAAGAAAGGAAGGAAGGAAGGAAGGAAGGAAGGAAGGAAGGAAGGAAGGAAG
>CAJQZJ010000660.1:0-17797 GCA_907164525.1 Lophiomys imhausi | reverse complement strand
CATTGAGTGAGCACCTTGAGTAAGTTCTTAGTGTGGTGTGAGATGGGCATTCATTGAGACCCTCTTTTTTCATGTGTGCTATTATTCTCATGCCACGTGCAGAAAATACCTTTCTTCCTTTACTGAACTGTTCTTGGCACCCGCACAAAGCACACTATCAAACAAGGAGAAATCAGCTGAAGTCCTGGCACAGGGGCAGAACACAGACAGCAAGGACCATGCATCAAGTATGAGGCCAGTGTGGGCAACACATACGCAACACACAGGTTTGCACACACATGTACACCCACTCAACCATCTACATGTGTAAAAGGCATGTGTTCTGTCCCTCTTGGGTTCCAGTGCTGTGTGTGCCCATTTTCCAGGCTTTGAATTTTCACATTTTTTCCTTTTTTTCCTTCAAGACAGGGTCTTACTACATAGCTCCAGGTGTCTGAGAACTCACTCTAGGCAAGACTAGGCTCGAACTCATAAAATTCTCTGGCCTTTGCCTTTCAAGTGCTTGGATCAAGGACACGTGCTTCCACGCCCAGCTACCACATCAATTTTGGAAGGCCATTTCTGCACTATTATATTCATCAAAACAGTCATAAAGTCAGCCTAGAATTCACAAATCAACCTTCTAATAGGGAGGCAACATGAGAATAGAACTGAAGGCAGTTGTGTCTGAGATGGTCTGCCATCTAGCCACTAGATTTTGAGTCTTGCCAAGTGCAAAGGATGACACCTTCATGGTAGCCACCTTTCAAGTTGTGACCAGACCTCTGACAAGAGGCATTTAAGGGAAGAAGGCTGTATTAAGCTCACAGCTAGTGGATGCAGTCCATCAGCAAAGGAAGGGGGCGTGGCCTCAGCTGTGACTACTTGAGTGTGAGGTATCTTATTCAGCTCTGGGCAGAAGAGGAAGCAGAGAAAAGACAGAAACCAGACATCAGGGTGGACTACGATGGAAAGGCCTCTCCCTACAGTTCCTCCAACTAGGCCCGACCTCCCAAATGTTCCATAAGCTCAGCTCCACCAGGAGGGGACCAAGAGCTTGAGCCTGTGGGAGACATTTTACTCTATTCTGCTCCTGGCCCCCATAGCTTCCTGGCCATTTTAAATTTAAAAGGTGCTCATAGTGTTAACAGTTTCAGCATCTCAAAAGTCCAAAGCCTGTTCTGAGATGTAAGGTGATCTGTTAACTGTGAATGTAACCCCTATATAGTCAAAAGCACAAGTTACATATCTCCAACCAATAACAGCATAAACACTCCCGTTCCAAAAGAGAAGATAGGGGCATAGCAAGAGAAGAGCAGACCCGAACAAGGTACCCAGAAAGGCCAACGCCAAGGGAGCCCAGGAGTCCTCCAGGCGTTCGGGGCAGGTCTAGGACTGCTGGGACATTTGGACTCATAAAGCTAAGAAGCAACTGGGTTCCCAGCCTCTCTCCAGTGTGAACACAGCCGTTGTTGAACTAACTAGACACACATCATGTAAGCCAGTCTAATAAAACCCCTTTTAATACATATTCATTCTATCAGTTCTGTTCCTCTAGAGAACCCTGGCTAGTCCACTGTGGATGACACTTTCTCTCTCTCAGAGCATTATGACCTATGTAACACATTAACATCCCTTCTTTCTTACAGGACATCCTAAGCTCCAGCCATCAGACCAACTAATGTAAAAGGAAGGAGGCTCATTTCTCAGTCTTTCATACTCTGTGGGAATTAAATCTGAATAAAGCCTCTTTCCTGATAAGCAAAAAATTATGAATAAGTAAACACACACAGAGAGAGACATTAAACTCATGTTATAGATTAAAAACTTATAAGAAACAGTGAGAGATGGCAAATGATTTGCCTATAAACTTTGTTATCTTGATTCAAATAAACCAACAATAAAAGGACATTTTGGAGACAGATGAAGAAAGCTGAATATGGACTTGGTGTTAGATAACACTGAGATATTATTTTTGAGGTAGGGGAGTTGCAGGTGGGTGCTTAGGTCCCCTGGGCTAGAATGTGCACAGTGTTTCCTGATGACACAACATGGTGTTTGTGATAGGCCTTTCAGAATTCTGGCAAAGAAGGGAAATCAGAGCAAATGGGACCAGGAAGTAAGCTGCTGGTGAGCTCAGGGCTGGCCAGGGATGGGGAGGATTCATCTCTTCATTCCTACAGCTTTGAACTTTTTTTAAAAAGAGCAAATACATTCACAGAAACAAGCTTAACGTTCTTACCTAAATTCTGAACAAATTTTATATGGAAGTTTTAACCAAATACAAGATCTTTCCTGATGCTTTATATGTATTTTCATAACTCAATTCTAACATTTAAAAAGCTGTATTTTTTTTTAAAGACTTTCAGAAACGCACTTTTTCCCTCTGTTCTTACCCCAAATCTCTTCAATTAATGTCATATTCTGTACGCCACAGCATAGGGAGGTTGTGAGGCATTTCCCTGAAGGAATTGATTTTTTTTTTTTCAAAGAGTAGATAAATAAAGGCTTTCAAAATGTCTCATTTCCAAAAGTACTCTGGGCTCTCTCTCTTCAGCATTTTAAAAGCGCTTTCAGAAAACGCAATCTTGAGATAGAAACAGCCCCTGCAGCTGCAGCCCAGCTTCAAGTGCCCCGCTGTTTTGGAAGAAGCCCTGCACACACTCCCTTTGTATGGCTTTTGCTTCCCCGAGGAAAAGTCAAATCTACCCCGGTCTTCTTCTAAACGGAAAATGAAAGACTTGAGGGCTGCCACAGAGGAGGCCAGGGCAGAAGGAGACCTTTGGCTGAGCAGACACCCACGGGTTAGCGTCTATGGCTGCGGCCGGCAAGGAGAACTTGGCGAGGAGTGTCTGGGGAGCTGGCGTCAAAGCCCAAAGGTTAGCCTGCTGGCGGCTGGCGTGTGCAGCTCCTTCGCAGTCACGGACACAGCAAGCTGAGGTGCATCCTTCCAAATCCCCACAATGAACACATCATCCCACCCCACCTCCACTCCCGCTGCTGAGTACTTGCTTATCTTTGAATCTGGTTTGGAAACATGGTTTTGGGGTCTCTAACCTAGCACTCCCATAGAAGCAGCCATCTCTAGCGCTTTCTTTTACATCTTTGAGAGTTTTGTTCCTTTGCTTACATTTTTTAAATTGTGTATGTGTGAGAGTATGCACATATCAAGTGCCCTGGTGCACCTGTGGAGTTAGAGCACAGCTTGCAGCGATCAGTTAACTTTGAGAATCGATTACAGGTATATATATATATGCATCTTGTCTTTATATATACTGTATATAATATTTATATTATAATTATATATAGGTTATCATTTTATTTAAGAGAAAAATCAGATTCAAACCACTTAAAGAGAAGGAAAAAGGTATGTCCTCTTGTACAAAGGGGCTTGCTTCCAGCATGTAAGTTTCACCCTCACCGTTGGCCATTAAAACACCAACAGCAACAACATTCCAGAGACTTTTTTTCTTTAGTGTCTTAGCTCCAGATTGTAAACACTAAAGGAGACCAGCAATTCAGACTGAAGTTGAACAACTTTACTTGCGTTTCAGACCCTGGCTTTTTCAGTGGCATGGTACAGTCAGGGGCCTGGTACTGCTTTGGTGAATTCAATCGAATTGACATTGAAGTCTTGTCAGTCATTGCCCAGCAACTCATCACCATTAGGAATGCCAAAGTAGCTGGCTGTCGATGTAGCTTTCTCAGATTGGTACCTGACCTGCTAAGTTGCTTCAGCACCACCTTTTCCAGGCCCCACAACTTTCTTCACGGCTTCCAGGGTCAACCTCTAGTGATCCAGTTCATCCAAAGGGGCTCTGCCTCCTCGGGGTTCCACAGCCTTCTGAAACAGCACTGCCAGTTGGGAAGTGAGTGTTGGGACAGAAGAGTAGTTCAGAGGTTTTAGTCCATTGTCATCATGACAGGACTCAGGCAGGCGTGGTGCTGGAGAGGTAGCTGAGAGTTCTCCATCTGGATCCAATCTGCAGGCAGCAGGAAGACTCCTTGTCTTTTTGTTTATTCAAGTTTTAAGTCAGTGTATTTCCCAATACTGATATAGATCACTAATCTAAGTCATTCATACAGGTGAGCATTTGGGCTGTCTCCAGAGCTATGCAATTCTCAGCAAAGCTACGGTAAATTTTGCACATTCTTTCCTTGAAGAAACATGCACACTGCGCTGACATTAAAAAATAAAAAATAAAATCGTGGTGGTGAACGCCTTTAATAGCAGCACTCTTGAGGCAGGGGCAGGTGGATCTCTGTGAATCTACCGAGTCCAGGGAAGCTACAGATACACAGAGAAAACCTGTCTTGAAAAACAAACAAAGAAACAAAAACATCAACCCAAAACACTCAGGACACGCTGTGGGAGGAGTTCATTAAAATAACCAATTGTGAGAATGTTTTTTGTTTAACCCCAGGTGGGCTGCTGAAGACACAGGTGTAAAGTATTAACGGGCTCCTGAGCTAGCAGGGGCGTGGCTTAACCAGCTGAGCAAGTTTAACTCTGAGGACTTGGAATAAAAATCCAGAGCCCCAGGAGAAGGGGGCTACAAAGAAAAAAGAGAGAAGCTCCACAAAGAAGTAAAAGAGAGTGGGCTTTACACAGAAGTAAGAGTAAAGAGGCTCTACAAAGAAGTAGGAGAAGGTTCTACAAATAAGAGAAAGGACTACAAGAAAGAGGTTGCTGCTCTCCCAGCTGCTGGTGCTCCTCCAAACTGCTGCTTGTTCTTCCTGCTGCTGTCTCCTGGTTTGCTGGACTTCTAATGAGACTGGTATCACCCCCAAAGAATCCAACGACCCTAATCAGCAGGAAGTAGCTCAAAGAGACCTACTCCCTTCTCCCTCTAACCCTCTTTCTCTCCCACTTAGGGTTGGGGGGTTAAAGGGAATGAGGGGTGGAAGGGAGGTAGAGGTATTAAAGTAAAATAAAGCAGAATGTATATATTGGATAATTTAAAAGCTTTGTCTACACACTCAGAAAAGGCAACACAAAATCACAGGCATCCTGCCACCACCGCCGACAGAAGCCACTGCTGCTCCGACCACCAGCCCAGAATCAAAGCTGTGGAGAAGATTGGAGCCGCCCAGCCACAGTAATCCTCCGGCCCACACCAAAGGCTTCCTTTAAAAACCACCCAGACTCCAGAGTAAAGCATTTTATCTGGGATCTTTACCCTTCACCTCTGACCTGAAGCCTGAAGCCCCACTCTGCTGGTTCTGCACATGCTCCTCCCTCTTTTCCCCTAACAAACTATCCCAAGATCTGCAGGACAAAGAGTGCTGAGACATGAGTAGAAACCAAACCTCCAGAGACAGATGTCAGGAAAGAAACTCTTGTCAGGAAAATGAAAGCTTTGTCTGGGCCCCAGGGTCCTTTGGTCAATATGTTACCAAGTGAAAAAGGAACCAAAAGTTGTCTCTCAATGACAGCTGAAAGAAATTCACCAATAGTCAACCCAAGTAAGCTAATCTCACAGTCACAGGGACATTTAATTCATTCAGGCAGATTCGTGGTAAGCAGGTTTAAATTAATAACATGTCAGGGGGATGGGCTCTTTTGAGACTTGTGATCCTGTGAGTAAGCCACAGAGCTGGCCTTAAAATGTTTGGGCTGGGCAAAGTGGTGCATGCCTTTGATCTGTCAAGGAAAGCCTGGGAGTGTGCAAAATTTACTGTAGCTTTGCTGGGAACTGCATAGCTCTGGAGACAGCACTCAGGAGACAGGCAGTCCTATTGCTGTGAGTTTGATGCCAGCCTGGACTACATGGTAAGATTCTGTCTCAAACAAACAAAAATGAGGAAAGAAAGGAAGGAAGGAAGGAGGGAGGGGGGAGGGGAGGAGGGAAGGAAGGAAGGAAATGTGTTTATCATGAAAACCAATGCGTTTGAAGCCCTTCAAAAGAGTCTACCCTATAGAGCCGATTAAACACTCATTCCCACAGGAAGCACTTCCTATTAATCTGGACCACCAGATATCTTTCCTGCTCATCTAATATTAACTAACTCACGTTTCAAGTCTGAAAATGCTTCCACGAGGCACACGATGTCACAGTTCCCTGTAGATAGGGTTTCACCAGTTCAGAGGATGATTCTGTGTGAAAAGCTAAATTAATAGGTTTCCTGGATCCACACTCCACACCCTCAGATCTGACTGACCATGAGCAGGACATGGGGCCAGGGCTCACCTTTAATCTCAGCATTGAGGCAAAGGCAGGAGAGTCTCTGTGAGTTTGAGGACAGTCTGGCCTACATAGCCAGCAGGGCTACATAGTGAGACCTATCCTGTTATCTGCATGGCATGTATAGTGTATTGGACATGGTAGTCTGCAGATGATTTAAAGATGATAGGAAAAATATGCATGGGTTCCCCATAAGCACTATACATTTTTATACATAGAACTTGAACATCTATGGGGTTTGGTACCCTAAGGTTCCTGGAACCAATGCCCCCTGGACACTAGAAAACTATATATATTTCTTACCAGAAGGAGCACCAAAGCTAGCCCAGCCACTTCATAGAGGCACCTCACAAGGACTTTGTAACTCCCAGAGCTGTCAGAATGGAGGTGCCATTTGCAGACTACTCACTGTGAACTCATAAGAGATTATACATGGAGCCTACTGAATTTCAGATGCTAGAGCAATTGCGTGCCCTCAGCAGTAGTGTCTGTGCTCCAGGTTCATGCCATCTCACAGGAGAAAGTGGGAGTAGGGGAAAGGAGCTCAAAGACCCAAGAGGCCCTAGGACCTCTACTTTTCGGAAGCCTCCCCAAAAGGCAGAAGAGGTTGGCACCTGCCAATCACAGAGCTGGGGAGAATTGTGGCTCAATAACTCACCGCCAGCCCATGGCCTGGAGCCCAATAAGTACCTCATGACTGACATAAGGCAGAGCCAAGGCTAAAACTCTGCAGGCCAGACACCCAAGTTGGCAGTCTCTCCTTCAGAGCAAGGCTTTTCCAACTTCAGGGTGGATTTAAACCCTACTGGGGAGCTTGTGAAGCGGTACTCAAGCTCAGTCAGCCTGATGGGTGTATAGGCTTTTTGTTTGATATGCTTGAGGACTCACACTCTGAAAAGCATGCCCTTACAATTCTATTGACAACTGTCTTTAGTTATAGAAACATCCAGAAACCAGTCTGTCCCCCTTTGCCTCCACAATCCTCTCACTGTCCTCTGATGAAGGCAAGTCCTGTTGTCTTCTTCAAACTCTTCTTCACTCAGCTTAACCCCTAGCTTAGGCCCTCTTCTCCTGTGGGACCTTCCTGAACTGAAAAACCATAACATCAACTGTTTTGGTTTGTTTTCTGTCTCTGAAAGAGAGTGTGCTGACTGAGCCATTTGTAAACCACAGACATAGCTGTGGCAGAGTTCATGTGGCTCATTCTGGGGACTGGATGGTCCAAGAGCACAGGGCAGGCAGTCTGGTGACATCCTTTCCCTACAGAGGAGCATCTCAGGGCAGCTAGTGTGGGGTCTCCCCTTCTTCTTATGCAGCCAGTTACACCCCAGTGCCATGTCTGGGGCTTCACTCACAACCTCATCTAATCCCAATTCCCCCAAATACCACTAATGTATGAATTTGGAAATCTTCAACCATAAGAACTTTTTTTTAATTACTTCATATTACATCTCCATCGTAGTGTCTTTCCACCCCTCCCACTCCTGCCCTCCCACCCTCTACCCCCTATCCCTTCCATCGCACTCCTCTGGAGTGGAGTGTCCCTACATATCAGTCCCCCACCCCAGTTCAGCAGTCATATGAGGGCCAAGAGCCTCCTCATACACTAGGGGCCTACAAGGCAGCACCAGTAGGGCAAAGTGTCTCACTGACAAAAAAATTCTATGTTCATGTTCCCTTTGGTGCATTCATTGTAGTATAGTTATCCTGTACTACATAGCTAAAATCCGACTATAAGTGAATAGATGCCATGTGCATCCTTCTGAGTCTGGGTTAGCTCACTCAGGATGAGCTTCTCTAGTTCCATCCATTTGGCTGTGAATTGCATGATTTCATTGTTTCTGATAGCTGAGTAGTATTCCTTTGTGTAGATGTAGCACAGTTTTTTAATCCATTCTTTGGTTGAGGAACATCTGGGTTGTTTCCAGTTTCTAGCTATTACAAATAAGGCTGCTATGAACATAGATGAGGAAACTTCCTTGTGATTCGGTGAGGAATCATTTGGATGTATACCCAGAAGGGGTATGGCTGGGTCCCAAGGCAAAGCTATTACAAGTTTTCTAAGATATCACCAGACTGACCTCCACAGTGGTTGCACAAGCCTGCACTCCCACCAACAGTGGAGGAGGGTTCCCCTTTTTCCACACCCTCGCCAGCATGTGCTGTCATATGAGCTTTTGATCTTAGCCATTCCGACAGGTGTGAGATGGAATCTCAGAGTCCTCTTGAGTTGCATTTCTCTGATGGTTAAGGATGCTGAGCATTTCTTCAAGTGTCTCTCAGCCATTAGGAATTTCTCCTTTGTGAATTCTCTGTTCCCCATTTTTTGAATGGATTATTTGGTTTCTTGGCATTTAATTTCTTGAGTTCTTTATAAATTATGGATATTAGCCCTCTGTCAGATGTGGGGTTGGTGAAGATTTTTTTCCCAATCTGTAGGCTGCCGTTTTTTTTTTTTTTTTGAATGACAGTGTCTTTTGCCTTACAAAAGCTTTTCAGTTTCATGAGGTCCCATTTATTGATTGTTGGTTTTAGATGCTGAGCTGTGGGTGTTCTGTTCAAGAAGTTGTCTCCTGTTCCAATGAATTCGAGGGTTTCCCCCACTTTCTCTTCTATTAGAGTTAGGGTGTCCAGCCTTATGTTAAGGTCTTTGATCCACTTGGACTTAAAAGTTTTGAACAAGGTGATAAGTATGGGTCTAATTTCATTCTTTTACATGTGGACATCCAGTTGGACCAGCACCATTTGTTGAAGATGCTGTCCTTTTTCCATTTTATGGTTTTGGCTTCTTTGTCAAAAATTAAGTGACCAGCCGGGCTTGGTGACGCACGCCTTTAATCTCAGCACTGGGGAGGCAGAGGCAGGCAGATCTCTGAGTTTGAGGCCAGCCTGGTCTACAAAGCAAGTCCAGGACAGCCAGGGCTGTTACACAGAGAAACCCTGTCTCAAAAAACAAAACAAAAAAAAAAATTAAGTGACCATAGGTGTGTGGGTTCATTTCTGGGTCTTCAATTCGATTCCATTGATCCACTGGTCTGTTTCTATACCAGTACCATGCTGTTTTTATTACTATTGCTCTGTAGTACAGCTTGAAATCTGGGATGGTGATACCTCTAAACTCAGGGACAAGACAAGGATGTCCACTTTCACCATATCTCTTCAACATAGTACTTGAAGTTCTTGCTAGAGCAATAAGACAGCTAAAGGAGATCAAGGGGATACAAATTGGAAACTGAGAAGTCAAATTATCCCTATTTGCAGACAATATGATAGTATACATAAGCGACCCCAAAAATTCCACCAGAGAACTCTTATAGCTGATAAACACCAGGCATACAAGGACCATATCTAGAAATAATAAAGGCAATATACAGCAAGCCAGTGGCCAACATCAAATTAAATGGAGAGAAACTTGAAGCATTTCCTCTAAACTCAGGGACAAGACAAGGTGGCTGGATACAAAATTAATTCAAAAAAATCAGAAGCCCTTCTTTATACAACAAATAAATGGTCTGAGAAAGAAATTAGGGAAACAACTCCCTTCACAATAGCCACAAGCAATATAAAATACCTGGGGGTAACTCTAACCAAGTAAGTGAAAGACCTGTATGACAAGAACTTCAAGTCCTTGAAGAAAGAAATTGAAGAGGCCATCAGAAGATAGAAAGATCTCCCATGCTCATGGATAGGTAGGATCAACATAATAAGAATGGCCATCCTACCAAAAGCAATATACTGAGTCAATGCAATTCCTATCAAAATACCAACACAACTCTTTATAGACCTTTATAAAAGCAATTCTCAACTTCATACGGAATAACAAAAAACCAGAATAGCTAAATCAATCCTGTACAATAAAAAAACAACCATAAGAACTTTTAGGGGTGCATATTCAAACCCTGTAACACCAACATTCCAAGTCTTCAAAAAGATAATTTTAAATTATTTTTGCAGTTCTGGAGCAAGAACCTAGGACCCTGGGTGTGGTAGGCACAAACTGTACCACTGAGCTACCTCACCAGCCCCCTTTTGTCTGCCCCCTCACTACACACACATTTTTATTACATTTTATTTTGACTAAGATAGTGGCTCTCAAGGTGTGGAGTCCAGACCACAAACATAGAAATACAGACAGAAGCTACAGAAGCAGGGTCAGGGAGTCTGCATTTTATCAGACCTTTGGGTATCTCTAATCTGGGCTCAAGTTTAAGAATCACTGAGGGCAGATGCCAAGTAAACAGCAACCCATCCACACACTCCAATCTGTCAACAGAGGGTATTTTCCCTAAAAAATTAATCTACAGAAAGCACTCACTGTATAGACCAGGGACATACATAAGTGAGCCATAAGCACATGGTTTAGCAGCCATGTACAGCATCTCTCTCATGGACCTCAGAGAAGATCCTCAGAGAACCATGAAACAGCCAGATTCCCAGAAGCAGGACACCTCCAGCCTTCCTGCCCTTCAAAGTTGTTCAGCAGAGCATGTGTAGGGTCACCAGTACAGTCAGTGTGTGCTGCCTTACACTCTGTAATGAAAATGAAAATGTCAGATTCATATACCTACACAACCATGCTGAGTGTACACGCATGTGTGTGTTCATATGTGTGCATATGCACACATGTGCCTGTATGTGTGCATGTATGTGCACATGTATGTGTGTACTTACTCTGGAACACAGCCCATCTTAAATCATCTCTATTCTATAAATAGGTTGAGACTCCATTGGGTGAGGCTATAGCAACAGCCTTGTGCCCTGCTGTGGTAATAGCACAGAAATAAATGTAATCACATCATTTACCCCTCTACGTACTCCTCTTGTTTGTTTGTTTGTTTGTTTCATGGAAAATAATAAGAAAGCCTCATTGAAATGTTTGCTGTGCTTGTTAACCTCATGAAAGCCCTAATAGAACATTTGCTTTTCCACCTCAAACGCAGCTGTGATTCATCTGTATGCCATTCTTCATTGTTTGTTGCACTGTTGCCATGACAACGCTTTTTCTTTCAAATACCAAGTAAATCCTGGAACAGCATATGCAGTGTGCTCCTATAGGTGAATGCTCCATTCCATCTGCACAAATGTGCGGTTTGTCATATCCACTTCCTCCTCCCTTGACAAACCCAGCTCCATTAAAATCCAATTTCTTAATTCCACTCAAGAAAATTCAAAGGCTAACTCCATAGGGGGGTAAAATCCAAATGAAGACATTGGGAATTTAAGCCTTTAAAAATATTTTTTCCCATGATTCTTCTGGAAGGCAACTGACACAATAAAAGTTTAAAAACTCAAGTCAAGAGCTTAGTAACTGGTGTCTTCTCCATCTCAGACAGCAGAAACCCTGGCCTCACATCTCTGTCCATAGTGCAACTCCAAAACTCACACTGGACTCTACAAATGAGCGAGTGTTGTGGGTGTTTGGGGGCATTCATGTGCATATATGATAGCCTCACCCCTCCTAAGCACCTTTGTGTGGGATGGGCTACATGTGTGTGCCACCTTGTCACCACAGCAATGGCTCCCAAATGCCCTCCCAGGACACAAGCATTGTCATCACCCAGCTTTTTAAGAATGCATTGTGTGTGTAGTGCTTGGTATTGTAAGTCAGAGTAGATCTGTAAGAGAGCTGTGAAAATAACCTTAGCTCAGAAGTTGTGAGAACTGCATGAGATCAAAAATGCACATAAGGCTAGTCTCCCAGGGCTTGGCAAGGAGACAGTTAATAAATGAGAGCTCTGGTTGTTGATGACAAAACATCAATGGCAATGTTATGGAGCACAAGATGGATGGGGTCATAATGGGGTCTGGGGAGTAGCGAAGAACTGCTTGGAATGCATGCCAACTCCATCGAGAAAGACAAGGTTATTAATGACTGAATCAGGACAACAAGCATAACCCTAAAGGTCCCTGGCAGAAGGGACATATGGTACCCCGCTGATATCCCTCTTCCTTCCCTCTTCTCCATTCTCCTCTCTTTTCTTCCCTTTCCCTTTCTCCCCTTTTCTCTCCTCTCCACCAGTCTTTTTTCCTCACTCTCTCTCCCCCCATTCTTCCTCTTTTTCTGTTTTTTTTTCCTTTTCTTTCTTCTAGATAGGAGCTCAGTATGTAGCCCAGGCTAGCCTTGAAGTAGAGACCTCTTGAAGTAGCCTCCTCCTCCCCTTTCCCCAGTGTTCCCCACCCCCATCCCAATCCCCATGCTAAGATTAGGGAATTATAGGATTTATAACCCTACCCTGCCTCCTAATCCTTCCTTATCATGCTGGAACCAGCAGCTGGACGAGGTTAGTGCCTTTCAAATAATATGTTCTTTGGTAAATCTGCTATCCCACAGAAGATGTTGTACTCCATAAGAAACATAGATTGTCACCAATACAATGTGGAGACCAAGCTGAGCTTGGGGCTTTCTGAGATAAAGAACATACCAATTCTATGCAATGCCGTGGCTAGGAAATAGCATCATTGGAATCATGAACATATGCAAGTTCAAACTTGGTTTTAGTTGGGACTTCCAGCAGGGAAGTAAGGGGAGCATGATTGGGCTATGTGAGGGTCTTGATACAACAGTCCAGGATTGGTGGAGACAGTAAGAAATTCAAAGACTCTTGAGGTCTTTTCCACTGAAGAGTTTTTCCAGGAGTTCCTGTATTGAACTCCACGGAGACAAGTTTGGGGACAGGGAGGTCACAGTGCTGAAGAGTAGAACCTTAACATCCTGTTTCTTCAGCAGCAAGTTTATGGGAACAGTGAAGTCAAGCTGTGTGCACAATCATGGTTCTCAGCCTTTCTAGAAGGGAACTTGGTGTCATGTACAGAGTCTTAAAAACATTCTCACTCTTGACATCACAATTCTTTTCCTAAGAACCTTAGAAAATAACCCAAAACAAATGCAGGAATGTATGTCATTAGGTTTTCATAGACTAACAGTTACCAATAATCCCAAATTGAAAATGACTCAGGGGGGATCCAAGATGGCGGCGACCCGCACTGAAGCATTTTGAATGTGGGGGAAAAGAGCCATAAAAAGCACAGAGTTATTGGACACTGTGCAAAAACCAGAGGGGCTAGCCCCTCCGGGAACACACACAGCTCCCAAGGGACTGTTAAAAGTCCCAGGGCAAGGCTCTCCCCACATCTCTCTCAGACACGGAAGCCACTAAATCCGGGACTCGGGAACTCCCATTTGGAGAGGCGCCTGGTAAGATCGACCCTAATACACAGCAGGCAGAATCAGAGCCCACATGGCGATCACTCACTAGCCTACTAGGCTCCCCACACCTCAGGAGGACCTTATAGCTATTTAGGAAACTTTGCGGGCTAGTTGAAGTCTCAGCAAGGCAGAAACAGGGTGCATGGTGGGAGGTCTGCAGCCGCGGAGGATCCGAGCAGGAAGCCAGTGGGCAGGGCAGAAGCGCCAAGCCCGTGGCAGAGCAGCCAGGATGGGAAGCCAGCACAGGTGGGTGGGGCTGAGGCTCTGCATGCCCATGGCAGAGGAACCGGGGCAGGAAGCTGGCACAGGTGGGTGGGGCTGAGGCTCCGCACGCCTGTGGCAGAGGAACCGGGGCAGGAAGCCGGCACAGGTGGGCGGGGCGGAGGGGCCACGCCCGTGGCCGAGGAGCCTAGTGGGAAGCCAGAAGCCAGGGGACCATAGCTGTATTCTGGAAAACCCAGACATATTAGGCGTGGAGCCAGGCCCTGTCAGTCTCCGTGACGACAACCAAAGTCCACAGAATCTGTGCCTGGGCAAACAAGTCCATACCATCAGAACCATTACAGGCTGATCACTCAGTGTGCAACATAGAAAAGTCTGAATAGGGAGCAGTGAAACAATCCCGGGCCATTTCTCACTACCTGGGAATAGGCTGCACAAGCTCACAGTGCTTCAGGCTATTAGAATCACAGTGACCCTGAGATCCCCCTGTAAGCAACGACAGATAGCCAAGCAATTCGACTCCTACACCAAAGCATCCCCTGTGGATCCAAGCCCAGAAAACGACGAGAGCAGACAGCTAAACACATCAATATGGCCAAAGGTCCAAGAAAAAATAGAAATCAAGGAAATATGACTCCAACAATGCAGAACTATCCCAGCTCATCCAATTCGGGTGACCTCACACCAACAGAAACACATGAAAACATTGACAATTCTGCATTATGGAAAGTGATAGAGTCCCTTCAAGAAGAACTTAAATCTATGAAGGAGCTGGGCGGTGGTGGCGCACGCCTTTAATCCCAGCACTTGGGAGGCAGAGGCAGGCGGATCTTTGTGAGTTTGAGGCCAGCCTGGTCTACAAAGTGAGTCCAGGACAGCCAGAGATATTCAGAGAAACCCTGTCTCGAAAAACCAAAAAAAAAAAAAATCTATGAAGGAATTCAAAGAAGCCACAATTTTACAAGTCAAAACAACAAACAACACCATTAAAGAGCTCCAAGCCAAGGTGATTCAGCTTGAACAGGAAAAGGACAAAGCAATAAAGATTTCCAGACAAAAACAAGCAAACTGGAGAAGGAAATGTACAAAACGAACAATACCATACAAGACATGAAAATAGAAATAGAAACAATAAAAACACAGACTTAAAAGAGGAATTGGAGAATCAAGGGAAGAGAACAGGAACTACGGATATGAGTATCAAAAATAGGATGCAAGAGATGGAAGACAGGATCTCAGGCATGGAAGATTCGATGGAAGAAATCAGTACAACATCCAAAGAAAATGAGAAGGCTAAAAAATTTCTCACCCAAAACATCCAAGAAATCAAGGACTCAATGAAAAGATGGAACCTAAGAATCATAGGCATAGAGGAAAGAGAAGACTCCTGACTCCAAGGTCCAGGAAATATCTTCAACAAAATAATAGAAGAAAACTTCCCAAACCTGAAAAAAGAGATGCCAATAAAAATCCAAGAGGCTTACAGAACACCGAACAGATTAGATCAGAAAAGAAACTCCTCTCGCCACATAATAATTGAAACACCAAATGTACAGAACAAAGAAAGAATATTAAAAGCTGTAAGAGAAAAAGGTCAAGTCACATACAATGGCAGACCCATCAGAATTACACCTGACTTCTCAGAAATGTTAAAAGCTAGAGAGGCGTGTACAGATATCCTACAAGTCCTGAGAGAACACAGGTGCCCAGCCAGACTACTATATCTAGCAAAACTCTCTATCAACATAGATGGCGAAAATAAGATATTCCATGACAAAATCAAATTTAAACAATATCTACCCACAAACCCAGCCCTACAGAAAATCCTAGAAGGAAAATTCCAACCCAGAGAAGAAAACTACACCCAAGAAAACAAAGGGAATAGAAAACCCCTCAGCAACTAAACCAAAAGAGGCACAGGACCATCACCTATACCAAACTAATGGGAAATAACAACCCCAGGTCACTAATATCCATCAACATCAATGGACTCAACTCCCCAGTAAAAAGACACAGGTTTACAGAGTGGATCCGCAAGCAAGACCCGTCTTTTTGCTGCATACAAGAAACACATCTCACTATCAAAGATAGACACTACCTCAGAGTAAAGGGCTGGGAAAAGGTTTTCCAAGCAAATGGACCCAGGAAGCAAGGTGGAGTAGCCATCCTAATATCAAACAAAACAGACTTCCAACTGAAGTTAATGAAAAAAGACAGAGAAGGGCATTATATACTCATTAAAGGGAATATTCATCAAGAGGAAATCTCAATATTGAACATCTATGCCCCAAATACAAAGGCACCTACATTTGTAAAAGAAACACTTCTAAAACTTAAATCACACGTCAATCACAACACATTAGTAGTGGGAGACTTCAACACCCCACTCACAACAATGGACAGATCATCAAGACTGAGGCCAAACAGAGAAATATTGAGTCTAACAGAGATCATGAACCAAATGGACCTAACAGATATCTACAGAACGTTTCACCCAAACACAAAGGAATACACCTTTTCTCAGCACCTCACGGAACCTTCTCCAAAATCGATCACATAGGCGGACACAAAGATAGTCTCAATAGATACAAGAAAATTGAAATAAAACCTTGTATCTTATCAGACCACCATGGAATAAAGCTGGTCTTCAACAGCAAAAGAATCAACAGAAAGCCTACACACACATGGAAATTGAACAGCTCCTTACTGGATGACTACTGGGTCAGGGAAGAAATAAAGAAGGAAAGCAAAGACTTCTTAAAATCCAACGACAATGAAGGCACAAAATACCCAAACCTATGGGATACAATGAAAGCTGTGCTACGAGGAAAGTTCATAGCACTAAGTGCATTCAAAAAGAAAATTGTGACAGCTCATATTAGCGAATTAACAACTAAGCTGGGTGAATTGGAAAAAAAAGAAGAAAACACTCCCAAAAGGAGCAGAAGGCAGGAAATCATCAAAATTAGGGCTGAAATCAACAACTTAGAAACAAAAAGAACTATACAAAGAATCAATGAAACCAAGAGTTGGTTCTTCGAGAAAATCAACAAAATAGACAGACCCCTAGCCAAATTAACTAAAAGGCAAAGGGAAAGAACCCAAATCAACAAAATCAGAAATGAAAAGGGAGAAATAACAACAGACATTGAGGAGATCCAGAAAATATTTGGGTACTACTTTAAAAATCTATATTCCACCAAATTTGAAAACCTAAGCGAAATGGACAATTTCCTCGATAGATTCCACCTACCAAAACTAAATCAAAATCAGATTAACAGCTTAAACAGCCCAATAACCCCTAAGGAAATAGAAACAGTCATTAATAATCTCCCAACCAAAAAAGCCCAGGGCCAGATGGCTTAAGCACGGAATTCTACCGGACCTTCAAAGAGCAACTAACACCATTACTCTTCAAACTCTTCCACCACATAGAATCAGAAAGAACACTGCCAAACTCATTCTATGAGGCCACTGTCACTCTGATTCCTAAACCACACAAAGACCCAACAAAGAAAGAGAATTTCAGACCAATCTCCCTCATGAACATAGATGCAAAAATACTTAATAAAATACTAGCAAACCAAATTCAAGAACACATCAAAAGTATCATACATCATGATCAAGTAGGCTTCATCCCAGGAATGCAGGGATGGTTCAACATACGAAAGTCTATTAATGTAATTCACCATATAAACAAGATGAAAGAAAAAAAAAACACATGATAATCTCACTAGATGCAGAAAAAGCATTTGACAAAATCCAACACCCCTTCATGCTGAAAGTTCTGGAGAGAACTGGCATACAAGGAACATATCTAGAAATAATAAAGGCAATATACAGCAAGCCAGTGGCCAACATCAAATTAAATGGAGAGAAGCTTGAAGCATTTCCTCTACACTCAGGGACAAGACAAGGATGTCCACTTTCGCCATATCTCTTCAATATAGTACTGGAAGTCCTGGCTAGAGCAATAAGACAACTTAAAGGGATAAATATTGGAAACAAAGAAGTCAAATTATCCCTATTTGCAGATGATATGTTAGTATACATAAGCGACCCCAAAAACTCCACCAAAGAACTTTTACAGCTGATAAACAACTTCAGCAAGGTGGCTGGATACAAAATTAACTCAAAAAAATCTGAAGCCCTTCTTTATACAACAAACAAGCATACCGAGAAAGAAATAAGGGAAACAACCCCC
>CAJQZJ010000649.1:1226052-1293415 GCA_907164525.1 Lophiomys imhausi | reverse complement strand
CCCCCCCCCCCCGCTGTAAGTGAGATGGGATTGGAGAGGGCAGAATTGTTGAGGCCTCACAGAGGGGCTTGTAAAGAGAACTTCGTGGCCAGCTCTTCGGTGCCTTTGGGGGTTCCTACTCTTCTGCCAGGAAGTTTGGACTGGGGAAAGGTGAAGTTGGCTGGTGGGTGAAGGGGTACTTTTCTCTCCCTGCCAGAGCCAACTGAATCAAACTTTAAGGTCTCAACGCACCTTAGGAAGTTTAGGGAGCTTGGCTATTGACCCGGGCTTTGAACTACCTAGCAGTCCGTAGGTGAGATGGAGAGCTGGGAGGAAGGGCAGAAGAGACTTTGGAACACTGCAGACAGGACCATATCCTGATGTCGTTTAAAAAAAAACAAACAAACTAAAACAAGAAGTCCAGGGTCACATCTGCCTCTGGCTCCTGATGTGTGGGCTGGTGACAGTGGGGAGACTGGGCTGATTCCTGAGGAGTGAGATAGGGCCAGGGCAGGGTTCCTAGCTTAGATGGCACTGAAGGCACCTCTAGGCAAGGGCTCAAAAAAGAAGCAGGGAAAGCACGTCTCTCAAGGCAGTCTTAGATCCGCCCCGTTGAGGGGCTGAGTCCCCGAGTCTTCCACTCCCTGCGAGGGTGGCGCGCCAGGCTACTGAGAGTGGTTTCTCCGACTTTGCGTCTGGTCATTGCGCACCACGTGCACCCATGACCCCAGGCGGAGGACTGCAGCTTGCACTCCCTTGCGGGAGAGGGCCGAGCTGGCCCCCAGATTGTGCAACCCTGCCTGGGCAGAAGTGAGCCACCAACTTCTCTCTTGAGTTCTGGGAAGGAATCGCAAACCAGAGTGCACACGCTGAGCCATTCCACACTCCCTTTGCCTCACCGCTCAGCGCACCACCAGAACGCAGAATTTAATTCTTATGTTCCGATCGCAGCACACGCACCCCTGCTTGCCCAGTGCTATGGTATTTTGAGGAGGGATCTCTCCCAAAGGCATCCATCTCTCTGAAGGGTTCTTTAGTAACTCTCTGGGGGTGGGAGGTAAATAACCAAATTGGCGGTGGGTTTGCAGCTGGAAGCCAGGTATTTAGGCTCGATGAACCTCATTCCTCTCGTAGTTTCAGGGGATAAGTTGAAGAGTGAAGAGAAAGTATGGTTATCTCAAATGACTTGCACACCACGATTTTCGTTCGACAAATAAAAGTCTGTGTCTTGGGCCCAGTTTCCCTGCCTGCCCAGGCGGCCCGGCCTTTGATATTTAAACCAGGCCGAGTGAAACTACCTGTTGGGGCACTCTGCAGCCTATACTATCTTCCTCTCTTTGAGCTGTCTTGGAGAGAGGTGGAACTGTGCAAGGGGTGTCTAGAGAAGGGACATGGGGCTGAAGGACGAGGAGCGGCAGTGGCAGCCAGGCCTGGCGATACCCTGGAAGCTGCACCCGCTCCTGGGCGGAAACTAAAAGCAGCCCCAACCGCTGCGCGCAGCCGAATGTCGGCACGATTCTCTAAGTTCGGAAACCACGAAGCGGTGTAGTGGATTCTTCCGACGAGGGCATGTCCGACTCTCGAAAACAAAGAGCCGGGAGGCAGCTTGCTCCACTCCAGCCCCACACCGTGCACTACAACCATTAACGTTTCTCCCTACGCGGAAATTCACTCAACTTCTCCAAGTACGGAGCAAGCGATGGATGAACGCCATCCTGCCGCAACCCAGGGGCTGCCCAGAGCTCTTGGGTCACTTTGCTGAAAGGAAGTCACTAGTCCAAGGAACAGACAAGCATTGTTAATCCAGTCGCTGAAGAGCGGTCAGCTAACCAGGACCTTCTGAGAGCCTGAGCGGAGAATTTTTAGAAGCTGGGGAACCAGGAGCCGCATGTGTCCCTGGAACCTGTGGGAAAGACCACTGGGGCTGAAGTTTCACTTGAAAAGTGCTGGGTGCAGCCGGGCTTTCGCACATTCCCCGGGCTGGTGGCCAAACTGCAGCGAATGCTGGAGGCTGGGGAGCTCAGGGTCTCCGTGGAGTGTTTCTGATGCGGGTTCCTGGGTTTTTGGCAGCGAACCCAACTGGTCTTGGGGAGCACCAATATTTGGAAGAACCCCACCAAGGGTCTCGTTGGAAGCTTAGAGGAGAAAAAGATAAAGTGGCTGTGGATCAGGCATGTTTAGTTTTCTAGGACCATCCATCATTACCCCTCGCAGCCACCATTTATTTTGTGCAAACGAAATGGGAGCAGATTTTAGGAAACTGGGAGGAAGGAAGCGGGTAAACCTCAGGTTGTTAAGGACACACCTTTTAACAGAGAAGACCATGGGGCTACATAGAAAGGAGAGGAATTATTAGTGAGTCTTTACAACACAGGAATGGTGGAAGAGATTGATGCGAGAAACTGCAAGATGTCTCAGGTCCCTTTGCGCGCCGCAGGTCCCCATCCACATTTAATCATCTTGGCAATAGTCGTTTAATCTGCCCGCATGTTTCAAGTCTCACATCCTTCCTGAAATTTCCCTTTCCTGTTTACCTGCTTTCTGCGCGGGGTCACTAGAGCTTTGGGCTGCCTTGGATCTCTCCGTGGAGCTTGGAGAAACTCTTACAAACTTGCCTGATGCGCACTTGATGGTGGGCTCTTCCCAATCGGGTCTCTGGGCTGTGGGAGACCCTTTCCAGCAGAGAAGCCCCTGAGTAATTTTCAGCTTTTCAGCGCTCGGTTCCAGAGCCTCTGCTTTATTTCAGTTCAATGGGGGACAGGAAGGGGGCTCACAGACTCAAAGATAAAAAACAACGCTGCTTACTAGAGATACAAACTGGGCTCGGCAAAGAACTACGTAGAAAAGCAAGCACCAGAGACGTTTTAACAAGCAGTCAGACTTTCGGGGGATGCCTTTGAAAGTGACTTGTAAAGTACAACCATTGGCGTTTCTCTGAAAACGCAGAATTACATGGAACAGGCGTTGTCAGAATACGCTGGTAGGAGCGGCTTTATTTATTGGCTTTTGCCTCTGGAGATCAGCCGGAGCTGTTGCTACCTGCCTACTCTTTGGTGCAAATCGCCTCCCCATCTCAAGGTCTCATTAAAAAGAAGGGTCTTCCAGGTGCCAGTATGCTGTGCTACCGTTATTCCAGATGCCCCAAGAGTTGCAACCACTACAGCGCAGACATTAGGGGGAAGATGAAATTTGCACAGGAGCTACCTACATAATTCAAAGACACGAACTCTCTACTTCCTTCACAAATGAGCGCGCATGGGCTCTCTCTCTCTCTCTCTCTCTCACACACACACACACACACACACACACACACACACACACACAAGTTTTTGGGTGCTGACTTCGACTGGGCACTAAGCTGGCACCTGCTGGGTGCCAGTGAAGCTGATTTCTGTTCTCCCCGATTGCTTTGGGAAAGGGTTTCCCGTTTGCTCTGAACGCCCCCCCACACACACACACAATGTCAGAAAATCTGCCTAGCCTACAAATACTGGCACCGAGCTACTATGACAGGAGGTGCTGCTTTAAATAGGAGAGAGACTGGGGAGTCGAAAAGAAAGTCACAACCTTCCTAAGGACTAGAATACCTGCCTCCAGTCATCCAAAGCACAAAGGCAAACAAAGGAAATACCCAGAAATTCTCCTCTTCTGAACAGGATGGGGAATGTATCAGTTGGGTTCTGAGATCTCTGTTTTATTTTAGAAACTGTGAATGTGCAGATGAGTCCCTGAAATCCTGTTATTAAAGGGAAGTAAGGTAGGAATCTGGCTCTTTACCTCCTATGCCCCACCTGTCCTCTCTGTGCTTGTTTGGACAAAGGGAACCTTTGGAAGAAATTTGAGAGATGTTTAGCTTAGCTCTAACTGGCAGTGTGTTCCTTTTGATTTTAGCAAAGCTGATAGAGAGGGGTCTGATTAGGGAAGGTCTGGGCTGAGTCTTGTCTTGGACCCTCAGACAGAATTCATCCTAGGGAATTGAGATGCTGGCTGTCACTTGTCCCTGGATGTCCCAACCTTCAGTTATGCCCCTTCTGTCCTGCCAAGGGCATTCCTCTTCTCTGGAGATGATTCTGGTGACAACTGCACCATGAAACAGCTGAAGCCCTTTGCCATCTCCCCTCAGAGCTGAGGACCCTACACAATGCTCACACTATCATTTATTTCCTAATTTTCTGTTCCTGGAGCTTGCTCATCTGTCTCTGGCTGACCCTCCCCGTGTGGCCTACATGCAGTTTCTCCTAGGAAGTTTTCTGCGGGCTAACCACAAGCTTGAGAGACCTCCTCCTGCAGAGTGTGACTAAACTGTAGACAGCATCTCAGGAAGTTTTGGGTCATCACCCAAGCAGAGTGTCTTGACTTTCCCACAGCTTTCCAAAGCTTTTTCTTGTCATTTTGAAGAAACTGAGGTGCAGAGAAAGGATATGACCTAAGGATGTGAAAGAAGCTGGGAGAGGGTCTGCAGCAGCCTCTGGACATCTTGATTTTGGATTCCATGTGCTCAGTTTGAAGGAAGAGCAGCAGCTAACAAAGGGCTACTGTTCAGTGAGTATCAACTGGGTGCCAGAGCACGTGCCATCCAGACACATTACATAAGTCATCTTCCCAGCAGCTCTGACGAGCCTCATTAGCCCCAACAAAATGTAAAAGATATGATAGGAAGACAGGCATAAATCAAAATTCTTCAAATAATGAAAAAGAACATTAATGGGAAGTAAAAACCTCCAAATCCATGCTCTCTCCTAAAATACCAGTTATAGTTTTCATTTCAGTTGCTGACTGTGTACCTGACAGATGTTATCACTGTTTTACGAATGAGGAAAGGAAGGCTCTCAAGCTAACACACATGGCTACCTGTCTCCAGGCTCAGCCCTTCCCATTGCTCTATGTGAACTAATAAAACATGGGAGAAAGATGTGATTGATGCCACTGATAACAAAAGGTTTTGAGATGACAGTTGATATCAAATATTCTTTTTCCTTTTTGTTTTCTTCCTGTCCTATTGAGGAGTCAAAAATTGGTACCTGTTTTCAGAAACTGAGACCATATTAATAATTACTTGTAATGGTTGTATTCTTCCTAGACCTTGGCATAATTGGTACAAACTATTTCCCTCCAAGCCTCATGACTAAGACCCTATGGCTTCCTCCATTCTGTGATAGGCCAGGACTGGAGCAGGCCTATTAAGCTTTGGATTCCCCTTACTATCCCTTAGAGTTGTTGGGAGACTCCAATGAAAGAAAGGAAAAGGACTGTGTAAATTTAACTTCTCTATATATAACTATAATTGATGCCTTTCAAAGATGTCTTTAGGACCCTCTGTACAGTTAGAACAATGGAGAACTGGTTTTTTTTTTTTTTTTTTTTTTGCTTGAGATGGAGATGTGGTCTCTCTCTCTTTATCTCTCTCAGAACTGGCTATGTAGATCAGACTGGCCTCAGATTCACAGAGATCTGCCTGCCTCTGCCTCCTGATCTCTCTCTCTCTCTTTTAGAACTGGCTATGTAGACCAGACTGGCCTCAGATTCACAGAGATCTACCTGCCTCTGCCTCCTGAGTGCTGGGGTTAAAGGTATGTGATACCACACCCAATGAATCTGGGCACTTTGTAAAAGGCTATGCTTTTGGTGGTTGTTGGTTGCAAAGTGAAAGGAGATGTTCATTTATCTGTAGAGATGGGAATACTGGATCTTTCATACGGGATGGTTTCAGCATGTGTGAAGTAGATTTCTTTCAGCTAAAGACAGGCTGGTTAGGACATAGAAAGATGCAGGCACAGTATACAGAGTAGGTGTCTAAGAATAGCAGAGGTGTGGCCTAAAAGGTGCTTAAGCCTGTCCCTTTCGTAGGTATTCACCACCAAAAGCTATTCATACACTGCACATACCTGTAAGAGGGCAGCAACTTTCCAGAAACAATTATTTAATTTATTACATTTGTGTGTATAAAGGATGAATATGTTCCGTTTCTCACATGATGTCTATTTTGTCTTGATTTAAAAAACATCTTTGTTTTGTAATTTTATATAATTTAGGGGCCTAATGAGAAAAAAAATGACAGGCCACTGGGTAAGATCTCCTAATCTTAGCAGAGGAACAGCCATGGGAAGGGGCTGCTAGCCCTTCCTGCAAAATCCTGAAGTGTGCACACGAGACTGCCAGGAGACTCTCAGGTACTCTGGGAAGGAAGGAGAGGAGACGCAGGAGCTTGGAGAGTCAGCTGATTTCAAGAAGAAACTATGGAAGTCGGGAAAATCCATTTCTTGAAGTCCTAGCCAGGCTTCAGAGCCTGTGTTCAACACTCCTCAGGACAAAGGATACTGCGCCCCCTAGTGTTAGACTCATATCGGATTCAGAGAGCTGTGTGGAGACGAGCAGCCAGCCAGGAGCTGCTCCCTGAACCAACCACAGAAAAGGTTCTTCTGTTTGCTAAGCGAATTGGAGTAGAAACTGCCGTACTTTCTCAATTCTGGTGTCTAAATAGAGGCTCTGCTCTACAGTGGGGTTTGTGTGTGTACTAGTTTATTTTATTTGGTTTTCTTTGCATACAATTTAGGACAGCGGGACAAAGCCTGCTTAAAAGCAGACCCTTTAGGTGAGGAGTGCATTGGCCTGAAAACAACTCTGACTTGTGGGTGATGTTCTGGTTTGAGGGGATCCATTTGAAATTTTATAACCTCTTGGCTTAAAAGCGAATAGTTTTGAGTAAGATGTTTTAAAGGCCCCCTTAAGCTTCAGTACTGAATAAGTGGTATACTGAGCCATCTTTCCTCAGAGCCTTGCAAATGGGACTTCTTAATGTCTGTGCAGTTAAGAGAGCACATTTCGGCATCCAAAGTTTCCTGACTCTGAGCGAAGAGTTTGAAAAGCCTAAAACATATTTCTTTTCAGCACAGAAGCCCCTCACCCTCCCTTCTCATATAAAAACTCAGCTAGAAAGCTGGAGAGTGAGCACGAGTCAGTCGCTGCTATTTCTTTTAAAAATAAAGTACTAAGTGTTGTGCTGGAGATTCTGCTCAGCATAGCATGTGGTAGGTGTGAATACATGCTTTAATTGTTCCAGGCACTAGACCAAAAACTTCCCCAGAATTAGCAGAGTTTTCAGCTATAATCTGGCTAACATTTTTCTGCAAATAGGTATGAAAAGCAGACTGAGTTTCCATTGAAAATTACAGCCATTCCTCATCTAGTCAGATGATCAGCCTCAAGGAAGAATTATGGTGCCACTGAGAGTTTTGTACTCCTCAGACCTGTATGTCCTGTCTCTAACATGAGAAGTCAGTTATATCTCACGGCGGCAGTGGATTCTTCCTTCTGCACTGCCTTTCAACTGTTATCTCTGAGTAATGGGCACATTTTATTATTATCACTATTTATCAGGGATCTCATGATTGCCCCATAAAGGTCACTTGAGTTGCAACCTTAGTCCTTAGTTGTGTGGCTGTGGCTAGAGTATGCAGCTGTTGTCCCATATGACATAGAGTCCCAGGTCCACATACTGCCTGGGGGAGCTGTTCTCCCTTTGAGAGAGGTGAGCCAGGAGGAAGAACAGTACCCAGATGAGATGGCCTGTGGTGATTGACCCCTGCCTCAGGAAGGGGAAGACTGTGGGTGGGAAGGGTTTACCAGATGAGTAATGCATTGATTGGGAGCACTGTGCCCCCCTTTAAAAGAAATAACTGTCATGGGATAAAGTGCAGGCTTGCCAAACTCATATGTTACAGCTCTAATCCCTAGTACCTGAGAATGTGGTCATATTTGGAGATAGGTTCATTTAAAAAAACAGCACTTATTTATTTATTGTTTATTTGTTTGTTTGTTGTGTGTATGCACTTACAGAGGTCAGAGGGCAACTTTCAGGGGTTGGCTTTCTAGTTTTGGGGTTTCAGGGATCGCATTTTGATGATCACTCTTGGCATCTTTACCATCTTGTCAGTCCCAGGAGATAGGTGCTTTAGATACATAATTATGATTCAGTGAGGTAAGCCTTGACCTAAGATGAAAAATATGGTCTAGACAAGATGTTGACAGAGACATGTACAGAGCAAGATCATATGAAAATCATATAAAGATCACATAATGATACAAGGACAAGAAGACCAAGGAAAGATCCTCAGAAGAAGCTAACCCTGCTGATAAGCTTGGTCTCAGATTTGACATTCAAGTTGTGAGGTGATAGATTTTATTTGCTTAAGCCACTGGATTTTGTGGCATTTGATTATGGGAGTTTCATCAAATTAATGCAAGTTACTATTTGGCACCAGCCAATTATGTGCAGCCATTTGGAGATGCAGTTCCTGTGTCAACAGATTTTCCAGTTTGAGAGTCTTTTATTTTTAAATTTTGGCAGGAGGGCTGGCTTTATGGGAACACAATATGAGCAATCATACAAGATCCACTACTTAGACATGGCCCATGTTTGTCTTAATGTTCTGCTTTCTCCATCTTCAAATTCTTAATTTCCAACAGGGGTCCTGCCTTTTCATATTTGACTAGCCCTCCAGACATCATGGAGCTAGTCCAGTTGACAAATATTATAAACTGTAAATAGTGTGTGTGTTAGGATTATGGGAGCCTGTTGGGGTAGTGTTAAGCATTCTAAATGTTAATTAATTGGTCCTGCTTGCTGTCTGTTACTTGCATTGACTCTGATTGGTTAAATAAAATGCCAAGGCCTGAGATTGGACAAAGACAGAAAAAGGTGGGACTTCCTAACAGGAAGCCTGTGCTTTAGACAGAGGATTAATTCATTCTAGCCAGCAGCAGGAAGAAGAAGACACATGCCATGGGTTAGAAAAAAGAACCTCATTCCACATGGCCAGGAACATCGACATGGCGTGGAGAATGGTAGTACAAGGGGACATATGTATATATGGGATCATATTTGGGCAATAGAATTAAGAGCTAGCTTAGATGGGCTAGGATTGCACAATTCAGGCCAAGGCTTGTTAAAATCCACATGGTGTCTGTGTACTCATTTGTAACGGCCACTTAAAGATTAACAACTGCCGAACCAATTAACAATAATATAAATACTGTTTAAACAATTTAATTAGCCATATTTCATTTAACAGGAGCCCAAATAAAACATGACTGGGGGCTAAAGGAATCATGGGACATTGCATTGAATTTTTTTGTTGCTAACTGGATTAAGATTCTCCATCCATGATAATGACTGGGGAAGAATTTATAGAGCCCAGAAGTTTGCCATGGGTGAATGGAAAGCCATAGAGTAGATATGATTTTCTGAGATGAACTAATGTGGCCCTGACCATTTTTTTGTTTTAGAGTTAAGCCCTAAGAACCCCACAATACAAGTATCTTTTTTAAATTAAATTATTTTTTATCTCTGTGTGTAGAGTATGCATATGCATGCTTGTGTGCAGGTACTTTAATAATTGAACTATTTCCACAGCCCCTCAGTGAGCCTTTGGGGATGAAAAGTGGGACACTATGGCTTGAAAGTGGTATGTTTGTGCGTCACGCTGCCAAAAGGTAAAGTGTGATGGCTAACTTTAATTGTTAACCTGACATGGCCTATAACCACATGAGAAGACAGTCTCAATAAGTGATTGGCTGCACTGGGCTGGTCCAAGTCTGTAGAGGATTGTCTTAATAAGGCTACTTATTGGTGGGAAGACCCAGCCTGCTGTGGGTTCAGCCAGTGCCTCAACAGAGGTTCTGAGCTGTGTGAGTAGAGAAATTCAGCTGAGCATAAGCAAGCCAGTGGGTACGTGTGCATTCATTTTCTCTGCTGTGAGTGTGGATGTGGTGCAGCCAGCTGTCTCAGGGTCTTGTCTCGACTTCCTCACAACGCTTGACTATAATCTTGAACTGTAGGCTGGATAAAGCCTTTCCCTGTGTGTTGCTTTTTGTCAGGGTGTTTCATCACAATATCAGAAATAAAACTGAGACAAAAACTCAGCTCCCACTATGCTGAGCTGTTCTAGGTTTCGTACTAGGTTCCCAGTTGGGATGAGTTTGAAGGATTGAGCTGGATGATAAAATAAGGCTGGGACCACCTGTGCATGGATCTATGCAGCTTTAGTCATGAATGTAGAGGAACAGTAAGGTCTTTTCCATTTGCTGGAACATGTCATACTGCGGGTTATGATTTGGAAGAAAAAATTTAGACCGCGCTGAAAGAAATGCTGTCATCAGTGAGTGCAGTCATGGGACTGTTGTGGAGGCCCTGCTTTTCTGGACATGTATTGATTTATAAAGCAAACTGACAATAATATAATGGAAAGTTTGGTCTAGAGGTCTGCCTTGCTAGTTCTATTTCTGCCCAGCACTAACTGGAGAGTGTAAATTTTAAAGGGAATTATTTCTTATATGCATGTTGTATGCATATTTCCTCCAGGGAATAAGACACACTGTTTGAGACACACTGTGTTTCTTGGAAGAAAGTTGCTATAAATTAACACAGAGCCCTCTTTTTCATTGCAGGCCCTCAGGACACACAGGAGGATGCTTCCAAGTCACTCCAGGGACAGAGTGAGGCCCTCACTGGCTGTATCAGAGAGGCTGCTTTCCCTGCCTCTTCCCTGTAAACTTCCAAAACCCTCTAAGTCGGATCTATTTTCATTCCTCTCTATAGTCTGTGTGTAAAGAGCCCTTGGAAGAGGACTGTGATGTGCTAAGAGGTGGGAGCCTATGGTGGGCAAGGCCCATGCTTGGTGCAGCAAAGAGAAACTCATCACACCTGTCCCTGAGTCCAGGGATCACAGGTTACCCAGCTCCCACTTTACCCCAAGAGACAGCCTCTCCCCCCTTATTACTAAGAAACTGTAAAAATTAGGCAAAGGAATGATCCCACATTTAAGAGACTTGCAATTGTAAACTTTGCATCTCTGAGTTAAGTTCTAAACTACAGTCCCCCTTAATCATAGGGAAAATAAGAAATGTAGTTACAACTTTTCATTTAAAAACCATTGCATTATGAGAAATGGGAAATCATGTGGACATAAAACATGTCCAAAAATGTTCATAGTATCAGTGGGGCTTGGGATGTAGTTCAGTCACAGAGTGCTGGAATAGCAATGTGCACGACCCAAGGTCCAATCCCAACATTGCAGAAGAAAAGTGTGTGGAGGGGGGAGGGGAGGCATTCACACAGCATTTCGATATGGGCAGAAAGGGGAAGGAGTTCAAACACCTACCAAGGAATGGGTAAGTGTAAAGTGGTTTATCTATCTAACTGGATACTAGTCAACAGTAGAAAGTTATGAAATGATAGACTTAGGAATATGTTGGATGACTCTCAACATCCTCCTAAGTAACAGAAGCCAGTCACAAGGGAAGGCATATACTTCATATTTCTGGAGTATATAGGTATACCTATATATACAAAAAGCAGAAGAGTGGTTGCCTGGGACTTGGAGAGAAGGGCTGGACTTTGGGAGACAGCAGAGTGGTTTCCTTGGGTGGTGATTAAAAATGTTCTTGAATTAATTGAAGTAATTGTTGTACCACTTTATAACTGCATTTAAAAACCAGTGAATTGTACTTTTAAATGGGTGAATTGCATGGTACGTTGGTTATATCTCAATAAAGCCATGGATATTTTTAAGAGATACCTTAAGACTTGAACTGTCTTTATTTCTTTGAACCTAGCTTCCTTCTGATAAATGCTTCCAAAATTAAAAGCAGACCCTACAAGCAGAAATGAGAATGGAAAAAAAAGCATTGGGTTTCCTGGAGAGGTTCTGACATGAATATCTACAATGCGTATACCTATGTGTCCTCTGAACTTAGTAAAAAAGATTTTTATTGTTACAAAATCATTAAAATATATTTAAATGGGGGCTGGGGAGATGGCGCATTGCGGTAAAGGGCATGTACTGTTCTTGCAATGGACTTGTCTCAGTTAGGGTTTCTATTGCTGTATGAAACATCATGACCAAAAGCAAGCTGGAGAAGAAAGGGTTTATTAGGCTCACACTTCCACACTGTAGTGCATCACTAAAGGAAGTCAGGACAGGATCTCAAGTAGGGCAGGAACCTAGAGTCAGAAGCTGATGCGGGGGTCATGGAGAAGTGCTGCTCACTGGCTTGCTCCTATGGCTTGTTCAGCTGCTTTTTTGTAGAACCCAGGACCATCATCAGCCCAGGGAGGGCACCACATACAATGAACCAGCCCCTCCCCCACCATCACTAAATAAGAAAATGCCCTAGAGCCTAATTTTCTGGAAGCACTTTCTCAACTGAGGTTCCCTCCTTTTAGATAACTCTAGCTTGTGTCAAGTTGCAATAAAACCTGCCAGCACAATTGACCCTTCGCCAACTTGACACACAAACACATCACTCTTGAGACACAACCATTCCTTTCTTGTTCTTCCCCAAGATCACACATAAATATCAACGTTACAATATAAACAGTCCAAGATTTTAAAGTTCCACTGTCCTTAAAAATTCAACCTCCTTAAAATAGCCAGTCTCTTTAAAGGTCCAAAGTCTTAAACTGTGGGCTCCTGTGAAATCAAAAGTAAAATAGTTTCTCACTTCAAGAGGGAAGAACCAGAGCGCAGCCAGAGTCTGAACAAAACAAAAGCAAACTCCAGCAGTATCAATACCTTCATGACCAATGCCTGGGATCCACTCCAGTCTTCGGGGCTCCTCCTAAGGACTGGATAGCTTCTCTGGCACCTGCCAGCTTCTGCGCACAGCTTGTTTTCTGTGCTCTTGCTGGGTTGCATCCCTGTGCTGCTGCTGTTCTTGGTAGTCATCCCATGGTACTGGCAGTCTTCTGCTGCAACTGGGCTGTACTTTCAGCAATAGCTTCCCACCAGGCTCCCTTCATGGCACCAAACCTCAACTTTTCTCCAATGGCCTATCCTGACCCCTCACGGTGCCCAGTCTCAGCTGTTTTTCATGACCCTTTCATACCTTCAAAAGAAGTACCACCTGGGTGACTCTTACACTACTAAGTTCAGCTGCCTGTGGAACACAACTTCTGTGTGTGGACTCAAGAAACACTTCCCAGAAGACTTCGTTCACCTCAGTTATGCTGGTCTCCTTTTTTTTTTTTTTAATAATTTATTTTTTATTTCTTCAAGTTACATCTCAATCACAATCCCCTCCCTACTCCCCCCTCCAGTCCCCCCCCTCCCCCCCCCCCCCCCCCCCCCCCCCCCTCCTCTTCCCTTCTTTTTTTTTTTTTTTTTTTTTTTTAGTTTAAGGTCTCCTTTTAATCACCTTAATCAAGTTTAATTCCTTAGCTCCAGTTGACCAGTTTCTATTGTCCCAGTAAAGCAAAGGTTTTGCTTCATTGGTTCCCATCTTTTGTTAATCACAGCCAATTCTTCGGCCCTGGATAATCAAAACCACAGATTTTTAGCTCGAGGGCTTTGTAGAGTCTTTGCTTCCTTCTGAAACTTCACAAGTCAGACCTCCATTATCTGTGTTGCTCTCAACATTCTTATCTTCCAAGCATTTACACAAAATCTCACTGAGATCTCAATACCCAATGGCTTTTCTAGCCCAAAGTTCTAAAGTCCTTCCACAATCCTCCCCAACATGGTCAAGTCTGTCACAGCAATGCACCACTGTCTTGGCACCAACTTATCTTAGTTAGGGTTTCCATTGCTTTGATAAAACAACACGACCAAAAGCAAGCTGAGGAAGAAAGGGTTTATTTTGGTTTATATATCCACACCATAGTCTGTCTCTGAAGAAAGTCAGGAAAAGAACTTAAGCGAGGGAGGAACCTGGAGCCAGGAGCTGATGCAGAAGCCATGGAGGAATGCTGCTTACTGGCTTGCTCCTTATGGCTTGCTCAAGTTGCTTTCTTACTGAACCCAGAACCACCAACCCAGGGATGACACCACTCACAATGGGGTAGGCCTTCCCCCATCAACCATTAATTAAGAAAATTTCCTACAGCCTGATCTTATGGGGCATTTTCCCAGTTGAGGTTCCTTCCTGTCCTGACTCTAGCTTGTATCAAGTTGGCATAAGGTAGCCAGCAAGGATCTGAGTTTAAGTCCCAGCACCCATCACCTGTAACTCCAGCTCCAGAGGACCCATGCCCTCTCCTGGCCTTCTCAGGCACCTGCACTTACATGTGTGCACATATCCATACACAGACATACATATATTCACATAATTAAACATAAACAAATCTTTAGTTAGTACCTTTTAGGTACTAACACTCCAAATTTCCCTGAAAGAAGTGATAACCCCATTTTCAGTTCACATGATGTGTTCATTGCTGACTGGCTACCCATCCTAGACTCAGTGACTCAGTGGCTTCATCACTTGGCATATCCTGTCAAAGGGGATGCTGACTGATACCATCTCGCATTGGTGCGTATGAACCAATTGGTAAACTGGTCAGAGAACTCTTGAGTTGTTTGTTAAGCTCAATTGCTATAACAAAAAGCATATAAGCTTAAAATGAAATAAACACAAAAGTCTTGAAGAAGTAATACTCACGCTTTCTCTCTTCCTGACCAAATCCTTTCAGTACATTTTTATCCCTACCCAGGATCTTGAGGTTACTAGCGGCTCTATAAGTGAAAAAATTATATATATATATATATATATATGTTAATATTATGGATGTGTTGTTGGCATCTCAGTTCTATGGTCAGTGACTTTACCTCAGTTGCCTGGAGTTCATCATGGGGGCAATATTGACAGAATGTCGCCAGTGCTATTTTGTAGAGCTCTCTTTCCTGAGGAGGACATTGTTAGACATTTGCCAGCTATAGTGGGTAACCGCCTAAAGATATGTTTACATCCCATTTCCCAGAACTTGTGACCGTACTCTCATTTGAAAAAAAAAAAAAAAAGGTCTTTGATGCTCTAATTACATTAATAATGTTGATGAGTTAACATGTATCCTAAAACAAGGAGGAAGCAAGGTGACACATACATGTAGAGGAAGTGGAGGGCAGAGGGACCACAGTGACTGAAGTTAGGATGGCATCGCCACAGATCAACAAACACCCAGAGTCACCAGAAGCTGACAGAAGACAGAATCCTGCCTCTAGTATCTAGAGGCAGCGTGGCTCCACAGACTCCATGATTTAGGACCCTTGCTATCCAGAAATAGGAAAGAACAACTTTCTGATGTTTTAAGTTGCTCAGAATTGCTATAAAATATCAAATATGGGAGAATGACATGTCAGTCTTGTCCTGTGTTTGGGGATGACCACGTGGCACACAGTGTAGCACCGACCGTGGGAAGTCACCTTCCCCTGGGAGTTAAACTCTCCTGTGCTGACTTGCTGGGTGCTTCCACCTGCCACCATGGTGCCCAACACAAAAGCAGCTCAGACGTGGGAAGTTGTGGCTCAGTGGGATGCCCCGGTCAGTGTCCTCAAGAACAAGTATTAAATGAGTGAATTAGTTTTCTTTTAAATCAATTTTCTAAACAACAATGCATTAATTTTTAGAGTTCATTTAAGATGCTTATTTACACAGAACACTAGAAATGTATAAGTTGTTATCTTTTTATTATGTGGCAATTTTTTAAAATTAACTTTTATGATGGAGTCCATGATTTCTGGACAGCCCTAAATTCATGTGGTTTAATTATTTTTTTCTAAGGAGAAGTTGTTTAATACACATTTAAAATCTCAGAATTCTTTATGAGATAACATTTAAATGCTTTTACAAATAATATAAAACCATTAGGGTACTGAAGTGTAACTCAGAGGCAGAGTTTAGCTCAGAGCTTAGCTTATGAGAAGTCCTGGGTTTGATCTCTGTAACTCGAAGGCATGCTCCTGTGTGCGCACACACACACACACATACACAGATAAATATTAAATGAAAGAAACAGTGAGAAACTGATTTTCAGAGGAAGATATTATATTATGGTTTAGATTTTTTTATTGGATAAAATATTATTTACCAGGAAGAAAATAAAACATTCTTAAGAACAAGCAAGCAAACCACATTCCGCAGATGGCAGATTTCTCTAAGAGCATAAAACATACATTGACGCAGAAGCAGTATTAGTTGACCCCCTCTGTCCAGCCACTGAGATGTTCCAGGAGATTAGGAGTTCATTATTTATTATGAAGGTAAAGAAAATTGGGAGAAAATAAAAACATAGTTTTAGACCCTTCCACCTCATCCCATTTCCTGTTTTATAGAGTCTCAGTATATAGCCCTGGATCTTGCTGGCCTTGACCTTTCAGAGAACCACCTGCCTTTGCCTCCCACGTGCTGGAAACAGGTGTGTACCACTGAGGTCTAACGGTCCTCATTGTAGCCTAGAAAACTGCAAACAAATCAGCTCTATCAAAGGCAAAGGTAGACTCAAATAAGATTTACAGAAAAGACAAGAATACAATTTTCTTTCCATTAACAAAAACCACTTTTAAGTATTACTCATTTTCAGTAACACTAGTTGAGGGCAGCCCTGAAAGTCTGTCTTTTTCCTTAAAACTAAAAAGAAACTCACTGCCAAAGTTGAAATACAAGGAACTGGGAGAAAAAATTCAGTGATTTGTTTCCTGATGGTAACTTTACAGCAAAGATACAAGTGTTTCTTTACACTGAACTTTTTTTTTTTCATGTGGAAACCGCTGATAGAAATCTAGGGATGGATATAATTAAGTACTGTGTGGTGCTACTCCAAAATGCCCTTTTTCTTTTGTTTGAATTCAACTTTTTCCCAAGAACTGGAGTTTAGGACCGGAGTTAGGCCCTAGAGACATTTCAAAGCTGCCTGGACAAAGGCTCCGAATGACTGCACTGGGGAACCATCCTGCCTTGGACCCAAATTCAGATTGATGACATCATATATCTTTCCCAGCACTGACGGCCATAGTTTTATGAGCATCAAGAACTGGGTGTCTGCCATTGTCAACACAGAGCTTCTAGGAGCTTTTCCATGCGCAGAGACTGAGCACCCCAAGGGCATGCCACAGTCCCTCTGGGCCTAGCATGCAGCCTCTAGCTTTTGCCACATGTGGAATAAGTCTCTGCTTTGAAGGATGATCCTTTAAGGAAAGGCAATGTGATTATTGCTCTCCCATCTTATCTCAGTTGTAGAACTGTGAGCCAAAGCAGTGAGCTTTCCCTGAGACATCGACAGTGAAGACCACGAAGCCTAGCTTAATGGCTTTTCCTTTGCAGGGCTCCTTGACTTGATTGTGTATTTGGGATTTTGAATCATCTTTACTGAGTTCAGAAGGCCCTCTAAATAGAGACCTGTTAGAGAAAGTACACCAAAATTTATCTTGATGAAAGTATAAAGATAAAACACCAAGCTGGAGAGATGGTTCAGTGTTTAAGAATGTGAGCCTAACCTTTAATGGCTGAGCCATCTCTCCAGCCCTTAAATGTGTAGCCCAGGCTGGCCTCAAACTTGTGATCCTCCTGCCTCTGCCTCCTTCAGCAAATCCTACCGACGTGCGCCACCACAACCGGCATTATCTACTTGTAAAGTCAAAACTTTTATAACTAATCATACACAACACAGCATTTTATGACAACATTTTAATACATGCATAGCATTTCTTTTGATCATATTTACACCCCCCACTACCCTCTTGCCTCCCTCCCAGGCCTGCAGATCCCCTTCCTTTTCGTAACTGGTCTCCCTTCTGTTTCCATGCCTTCTGTTTTCATTGTTTTGTGGCCCAGTGAGTTCTGTTAGGTTGGTTATGAGGGCATGAGTATCTTACCAATAATACTGTTTGTTATATTCTAAAAAAAAAAAAAAAGAATGTCCACTCTTCCAGAGGACTGGAGTTCAGTTCCTAGTACCTATATAGAAAGGCTCACAGTTGCTGTACCCACAGCTCCAGGGGATCCAACTTCCTCTTCTGGCCTCTCTGACACTCACACAAGAGCACACACAAGAGCAACTCAAAACAGAAAATATCTAGCATAAAAAAGTAAAATCTATAATCCTACAAAGTTAAGAAAAGCGATTTTTTTCAAGACAAACATTAACAACTTCCAAAGCAAAGTAAAGCAAAAAAAAAAAAAAATCCACTTTCAACAGTGTTTCTTAGACATTTTTTCATGTCAGTCTGCAGAAAAGATCTTTCAGTTTAATGGTTTCATGATACCATACTGTATGGCCAAACCATATTTTCCTTAACCATTTCCCTGTTAATGTACATGGCTTCTTTCCAGTCTTCCTATGACACATATTCTTGCAAACATTGAGTTCCACTTGAACACTTTTGAACAGCTGTCAGCATATTTCTCCATGAATTCCCAGTAGGTGAATCATTATCAAGTCAAGAGTTTGAGCATTTCATTTTAATAGTTGTCATCAGATTACCCACCAATAATTTCATACATACACCTCTCATGAGTGAGAATGCTGTTTTCTTTTACTCCCCAAGTGACACTAAACTCCTGTAAACTGGGGGATCTGGTGTGGATCAGGAGTAAAAAGGTTCAGCCTGTGGAGTTTTTTTTTTTTTTTCCTTTTTGTCAGGAGCCAACAAAGAGGTCAAAAGTGTGATGAACTCTGCTCTTGGGGAGCCAGCAACTGGACAGACTACTTAATGTAAGAGGTAAAAAATATTACCACCTATTACTTGTCTCTAGATGGAATTGTTAGCTTATCAGAGAGTAAATAGAAAACTACTTCATGCAGAAAGCTTGGTAACTGAATCATTACAGAAGGGCACATTGATCCTGATTTTTGGCCTGTGGCTATTATGGAAGCAACACATTTGACCTAACAGGCCCAGCATGTTTACATGTGAACAATTCGTCAATTCCATCCTTATGTCTACTTAATCAAAGTAGTTTGAAAAAAAATCTATTCTTTACAAGCACATGAAAAGAGGTGTGAATGACATCTAGTGACCATTAGTGAATGACAGGGTTCACCATCTTGCAATCTAAGGTTGTTATTGGCTACTGTGCTCATAGCTCTGGCAACGGGGCTGTGCAGACACCACGAGAGGATGGGGAGTTCCTGTAGTCAGAAGACTGAGATGCTGCCCTGCATAGCCTCGGGTTAGCTCTAGAAAGAGAGAGATTGGCAGAGGAGTAAGACAGCAGGGGTTAAGGGTCCTTGGTCTTGCAGCCCTAATTCTGCGAGAGCAGCCTCACACTGAACTGCCTGGTTATACAGTAGGTTTATCTACTGTTTCATCCGGAGCAGGCTGCCTTCTCGTCTTCCACAGTTATGAAGTAGACATGAAACAATGCCCATTTCACAATAGGGTAGTCTACTAAATAACACTACTTGCAGACTGCTTGGCCTATTCTTGCACATGCTAAGGGCTCAGTAAATGTTTCCTATTTTATTAGGAAATTTTGCTTTGAAAAGGGATTCTATTACTTAAAAAAAAAGTTTTGAAACCACCAATTTGTTTCTTGTCATGTCTAAAATGAGGCAATTAATTCTGAATTACATTTTATTTGTGTCCTGCTTCCCAGGGCAAAAGCACTTTCCATTCTCCAACCCTGTCTTAATTTTGTGAACAGTGCTAGAGGCTCTGACAGTAAACTATCCTCCCACACAGCAACAGGCTCTGCTTTCTCGCTAAGGGTGGCCAGAAGATGGCTTCCCTAGCTTCATTCCTGTAGCTTTGCAGAAACATGATTGCACAAATGTTTCCCCTGCCCTGTGGGGCAAGATTCACCCGGAGACTTGAACAAGAATCTAGTTAGGCCTTAGAAATCTTACTTAGACACCATCTTTTCCATAATTCTATGAACACCTGAAAGGACTTCAGAAATAAACATTTCTACTTTGGAGACTAGCTGAGTTTTCTACTCTTGGCCAGACATCTTTAAAAGGAAGCATTCTTCCTATAGACACATGCTTTTATCAGTCCCTTGCTTAGGAAAGTTTGCCTTTGCGTTGGGGAAGTTTTCAAGTCGTACTAATGAATCACAGACACAAGGCAGGAAGGAGAGAGCAAGAGCGTCTAGCATTTTCCTTTCTGACTGGTCTAATATGAGACCAAAGGCTACAGAGTGGATTAAAACCTCCCAGGCTGTATCCCTTCTACCCAGAAACTCCTTCCATGCCAGTCACTGCGGCAGCCCGGAGAGCCAGACATGGGTTTAGGGAGGGGCTTCCCTGCATCAGGGACACTCAGGGTCTGTGGTCGACTTAGGAACAAGTACACATAAAAACTGTAGAATTAAAGGATGAAAACATCATTTGATGAAACCCCGCCCCCCAGACACTCTTGATCAAAGTCTGCGTTTGCACTAAGACAATCGATCTACAGTTGCATACATAAAATTTTGGCAACACTCTGTCCTCAGTGCTTTCAACAGAGGCTTTAGCCCCTGAGTCTGGGCATCGTCCCAGAACTCAGATCCAGTTGCATTACGCATACCAGAAGACACACCACCGCAGCTGAGGCCCATGCAACCACTTTCTTTTAACCTCGCGTCTGTGAGAAATTACTTTCCAAAAACATAAGTGAAACCCGATGTTTTCTCTGGGTGGTTATTTTTGCGCCTATGAAGTCAATAAAACCCTCCAGATTTATTAGACGGCCGTGCTGCGGAAGACAAGACCACTTCCTATTCCCTAGCGGAAATGTGGACCTTTCCTTTCTCTAACTTTCTCACCACACATTTTTAATTTTATTCATTTCTTTTATTTTCCCCCAGAAAACTTGTCAGAACTTTCAAAGATAAGTGACTTAACCTGTGCTACATTTCCAGTCTTTTGCATCCAAGAGTGCTACAGCAAATGCACTATAGGATTCTGGGGTCTCTCTTCTTTGCTTCCCATTTCAGAGAGAGAGTGTGTATGTGTGCTGGAATCAGCATGGAACTTTGCTATCTCTTCTACCACTTCAAACAGCAAATGCAGCATCTCCCAATAAGCTATCCTTCTGTGAGAGCTCACTAGCCATGGGCCGGTGGCCATGACAATGAATGTCGCCTTCAATACTCTTTAGAGCAACCATTTTTACTGATCCTGTTTCCTTTGACACTGCATTTCGAGGGAGGGATGCAAGATCAGTTTCTTAGGGGAGACACAAATGCTAATGTGTAGAGTTCATTTGGTGTGACCAGCTCCATAACCAACAATCTAGTGGGGATGCAGATTCAAACAGGAAAGGCCATGCAAGGCTTCTCAGATACTCTGAGAAGTATGTGTTCAAAAGTATTTATGTGTTTAAGCTGAGTAAGCACTCACTGACTGGACTGTGAAGGGCACACTAGGAAGAAGGAGCCATGCATGCTGGCAGAGGACCAGGGGTGTGAAATTGCCTGGCACAACTTGGGGGCTCAGAAGCTGTGAATAGGGGACTAATGCCAAAAGATTGTGAGCAACCTGTGTTCACATGTGAAGGTGGGGATTGTTTTAGACAATGGAAGACTACCCATGGGGTTTAATGTTAGAGTGACTGTGGCATCATAATCAACTAGAGAGGGGCAAGCAGCTAAGTGCTGAAGGTCTGAGGCTAGGCCAGCGAGGAGAGAGTGAAGAAGACTTTAAAAAATGGTTAGAGAGCAGTCATGGGCAAGCGGTAGAGTGCAAATATTCGTGTCCCAGAGTGGCTTGAAGAGTTACATTTTGAATGGAAATTGTTTTCCTAATCTTCTTAACTCTAAGTTGATGAGTCAATAACTTTTTTCTCCATGTTCTTCTCAAACTGACTTACAATGATTAAATTTAAACTCTGGCTGTGCATCAGGGAATGGCAGGACTGCCACTGTGTGGACAGTGGACTGCAAAAGCTCTTCTTCCTTGGTCTAGTCATGGTTGCCTGTGTATAGAGAGTTTGCCTCGGAACTACGCTGAGTAGCCTGAGTTTTAGCCATCCTCTATTGTGTCATGGAGTCTCTTTTAGCATCATGTTTGGGTGATGAATTCTCTTCCACTCATCCTACCTTGAGACTGTGAAAGAAGGGGGCATGTTTCTATCATTCATCTGACTTTGAAGGGCACAGGAAGTAAAGTATGTCCTCAGATGACCATATGAACTCCCTAAGAACTTAGGCAAGGCACCTCTACTGTTTCCTCAACTGTGTAATGGTACAGCATTAATAGCTAGCTAAGAGGTTTGGTATGGATAATGAATAAGAATAAAATTAATTGATGAGAATTAAATAAAGCCAAATTACAAAGAGCTTTACACTAGTGAACTGTAACAGCTTCTCAGTATGTGTTGTGTCCCTACCTACGCAGCTTCGGATGACTACATGACCATCGCCTTCTTTGTTCTGCATATTCTTTGCACCAAAACCAACTCTTGTACCCTGTTCCCTTCATGTAACCCTTTCTATCCTTCTCCCATCTGACTCCAGGACAATTGAGTGTGTTCATCATTTACTCCAAACAATTCCAATTAAAATTGCTTGTATATAAGTGATCTATAGATGTTAAGGTCAAGACTACTTTATTCACTAATGGCACTCCAATCCCAACACACAGAGATAGTTAACTATTCTCTACTTAAAAAACAAGAGCCATTTTTTTTTTAAATCAGATGAGCTATGTCAGTGGTAGGAAGAAACCAAGTCATGTGGAAAGGTAAGATGTTTGGGGATGCTGATCCACAGCACAGTATGAGTTAAATATATTTTACTTGGCTTTAAGCACAACCCTGTTTAACAATGAAGGTAAGGGATAACTGTGTCAAGGACAGATTAGCCTTAAGACCAAATAAAGCAAGGAATTCATGAATAGTCAGATCACTATTAACAATGATGTTCCTTAGACTCGGAGAGTGTCTTGCAATGCAGTGAGTCACCTTCACTACAGAACATTTTAAACCCCATTTATCTCTGGAAATTCTACTCCTTTCCTTGTTTAGGAAGTAGTGTCCAAACCTCAGAGGACCACCCTTTTCTTATAGTTGTGCAACAACCCGGTTATCTTCTGGACTTTCTTATCTTTACATCGACGTCAGCTTTGGAAGTCATGTTTCACTTTTCTGATGAAGGAGGAAAAAAAATGACTGCAAAGAATTCTTACTACAGCTCAACCATTATTACTGGGGAGACAGCTTAGCTTGCGCAATGCTTGCTGCACAGGCACAAGGACCTGAGTTTAGATCCCAGACACACCATGTAAAGAGCTGCATGTGGTCACATGTGTCTGTAGCCCCAGAATTTTGGGAAGGGACACAAAGACAGGCAGGTCCCTGTAACTCATTGGCCTGTAGTCCTGTCAGATCAATGAGAGCATTGAGGAAGACCAGATGTCAGCCTTTGGACTACCTACACACTTGCACAGATTCACTGAGAGACTTGCTTTCAAAAAGATAAGACAGAGGACTGGAGAGGTGGCTCAGCAGGCAAGAGCACTTGCTGGTCTTGCAGAAGATCTGTTCTGCTCTCAACACCCACATGGTGATTCACAACCATTCATAACTCCAGATCCAGGGGACTCTGTGCCTTTATTTGACTTGTGTGGATAACTACACGCACAGGTGCACATATATACATGCAGGCAAAACAGTCACACACATAACATAAATGAATAAAGATTAAAAACTGGAGAGAGCAATTGAGGGAAACAGGATGTCAACCTTCGGCTTCCACATACACTTGTATACATGCGTACACCTACAGAGCTGTAGTGTTAAAAATATTTCCTGTCCCTGCTTCTTTGATCTCTGCATATTCTTCTTCAGGGATTCTTCATGGTATAGCAGAATCTATCTTAAAGAAAGTCGCATTTCATTTGGTGAGGAATAGGGCTCTAAGTTCTAACTGTGGCTCTGACACCAATCTTTTGAATGGCCTTTGGGCAAAGGACTGCTACTTATTATCCTTTGTCTCAGGAACGGGAGTGTTCACAAACTTGGAATACCTAGGTCAGTTTTGTTCCTCTGAATGGCATTTAAATGAGGCAGCAAACAACTGTGTTGGTAAACTTTATGTGAGAAGTAAAAAGATTTGGTGGATATAAATCCAACCTTCTTCCTTCATTCACAGCAGCAGTCTCCTTTAATAAGATGCAGACTCTCCTAGACCCAGTGTGCTTATAACTTTCTATTGCCCTTTTGTCTGCTTTGTTCAGATACAAAATATCAATGGCTGTTTATCAATGCACCTGTACAGAGAAAAATTAAAAATATTTAACCATAAGATATGAAGAGTATCCTCTGTGAAAGAGTATTCAGGAAGTGCTCTGGTCTGTCCCCAGGTCATCATGGGGGGCCCTGGAGCTACTAGAGGAGAGCCAGGGATGGGCTTAGAGTGACATCCTCACATCATAATGCAATCAGCATATGGACCACCCACCCTGTGAGAGCCATCCTGGCCAGGGCTGCTGGCTCTTGATCACCAGATATCTTTTTGAAAAGTAATAAAAGAAAAGAAAACCAGGACAAAATGGCAGAATAATCCTTCTTGCCATGGTTGCTTTGTTCATTTACCAACTGGCCTCTATATTTCTGAATTTAATTTCCTGGTACTGACCTATCTTTAAACTCCTTTCCTACCTAAGGATAAAGTGCCACTAATTTTAGCCACTTTACAAATAGAGTGAAAATTCTTCAAATAATGTTCAAGAGAAGGCACCATACAGAATTTATACCAGATCTAAAACATTCATAGAAATAACACATCATCAATAAATTATTCATTTTCTTGTTGCTAAGCTTTTCAATTTTAAAAGCACTCTAATGTTCTTCTATTTATTTTTTTCATTTTTAAATTAGCCATGGTTATTTTTCAAATGGAATTAATGACCAAAAGCTAGCCTCATTCTTTTAATTACAGTAAGAGACAGTAGACAAAAGTTGATCCAGACACTGACCCATCTTGGCTCAGCCAGACTCTGGGCAGTTTTACTGTGTGCTGGCTTAGTACCTGCGGCCAGAAAACATCTGCTGTGACATGCGGTCCAGTGGTTGCTGTGCTTAATTACAAGATGGCATTGCAGTGTCCCTTTGAGCCGGCTGGCTGTGGTGCCTCATGCCTCTCTATCAAGTAAAGTGTCATTTTTTATGTTCTGTGAACTGAACGAAATCTCCAACTCAAGGGTGGAATCACTTTGAGAGTGAAAAAGTTCAAACTTTACCCTCAGGGAAAGGCTGAGGACAGACAAAACAAAGACACACTTCTGACAGCCGTTGAGATGCTGGGGTAGTGCTGCGCTTTATTTGGGCCGTGGGGGCTAGTTCAGAAATGATTCACGCTTCTAGAACTGTGTGCTTTGGGCTCACTCTTCTTTCAGGAACCTGTTTGGAAGTACAAGTACAATCAGAAAGCACATGGACCTCTTATTCACCTTGAGTAAGAACACTAGGAGGGTACTTGGCTCAGAATTGATTCCTGGGGCATTTTTGCACAAACTGCAGGGATATAAGTAAACCTCTCTAGCTGCAGTGAACCCCTACCTTCCCACACCCTCTGCGCTGATGGAACAGCAAGGCCCCTGTTGGCAGAGTCTGCTTAGGAATATTTTGTTCCATAGCCTGCCGTAATCACTTCCAGATCATTGGTATATTTTTGATTTACATCATGTAACCAAGGAAGAAGTCCTAACAATTTTTTCCTCTAAACTTTCTTTAATTGTTTAGACTTGCTGCCAGTGTTTTGTTTGTTTGGTTGTTGTTTGGTTAAGGGAGATGTTGGTGAACTTTTAAAAAATATCATTGTGTGCTCTGAAATGGTATTCTTTGTTCTTTCACAGTTTCTGAGAGGGAAAAAGGGGGGCTGTGTGTATGCATGCTATGTATGGGGGTGTGCGGTGTGTATGTGTGTGTATGTGTGTACATGCATGTGTAGTGTATGTGTAGCATGTGGTGTGCATGTATGTGGTGTGTATACTGTATGTACATATATGTGTGGTGTGTGTATGTTTTATGCATGTTTGTATGTATGTTAATATGTGTGGTGTGTGTGGTGTATATGTATGTGTATGTGTGAGGTGTGTGGTGTATGTACATGTATGTGTGGTGTGTATGTGTGTGGTGTGTGTGTGTGTGTGTGTGGTATAGTGTGTGTGTAGTGTACGTACATTTATGTGTGGTGTGTGTGGTGTGTGATGTGAATGTATGTGTGTGCTGTATGTATGTATGTGTGTGTGTGATGTATGTGTGTGTTATGGGGTGTGTGTGTAGTGTATGTACATGTATGTGTGGTGTGTGTATGTGGAGTGCGGTATATATTGTAAAGGAATGCAAGGGGTAGCATGACATTTGTATTTTGTGGTTCTGTTAGGACAGAAGATGACAGACTCAGGACCTCTCACCTAAGGTTGGGCTTGGGAAGGGCAGCTCCATGTTCATTTCAATCATGTCCCATAACAAGGAGCAGCAACAGAAGAACCCTAGAGCAATGAAATATCTCTAAATCAGAAAACAAAGGAATATTTGCGTATTTGGGAAGATGACATAGGATTAGGCTGTGGATTTCAAGCAATCATTCGATATTATGTTTCCCATTGGGCATGCGTTTGATGGAATATTGCTCTTTTTATATCTCTGTGTCCTGAAGTTGTACACTCAAAGAGCCCTATTTAACTTTGCATGTCAGGATTTTGAAGGAAAAATTATAGTAAAATATGTTTAAAACAGTGGGGCCTTATGTGAGTGAACACAACATTTTCCAAAGCTTTGAAAAACCTTTTTGTTAAAAATATGGTTTTTATTTTATCCTTTTCTTCCCTTTATCCCTCCACCCCCCATTAGTTGAGCCTCCTCTTCTTTGCAAAGGAATGAAAGGGGGAGTTTAAAGAGTATTTGTAACACAGCAGCATGCATTCAGAGTGTGGGAACTCATAATGGAGCTGCTTTCAGTGGGACACCCCACGTGGAACATAAACAAGCAGGATAGTTCATTTGTGACTTAACTTCAGTTCCACAAAACTGCAGTGTCAGTCACAACATCTGAGTTAATGTCCCCGAGAGTCATCCTGTGAGCAAATGATTATTAATTGAAGTTCCTAAGAGTTCAAAGATGGTTCATTCAGAAAATGCAGGAACTTTACTAGACTATAAGGACCTGAAGACTCAGAACTTGGATTATCTTAAAGATGAAGGGCCTCTTAAGACCAGAATTAATTAAAAAGTGAAACAAGACAAATCAGACACAATGGAGGGTGTAGACTAGGGGTTGTGATGAACCATAAAATCTTATGCCACAATTTTTAAAGATTTATTTCTAAGTGTGTGTAGGTATTCTTGGAGGACAGAAAAGAGCACCGAATCCCCTACAGCTGGAGCTATAGACATTTGTGAGCCACCTGACGTGGGTGCTAGGCACTGAACTATGATCCTTGGCAACAGCAGCAAACTTTGCACAGGAAACTGGACATCTGTAGGTGTTCTTTGTGTCAGGGCAGCAAGCTTCCGTACTGTTTCTCTTGTGGGCCATGTTCTACAGTCAGAATGGCCCAGTTCTGAAGGCAGTGTCTCAAAGCAAAAGGCAAGAATGAACAAACTTACTATAGTCACTGATCCTTTGTCATGTTACATTTTTGGAGTATGGGACATTTCGTCTCAGTGTTTTATTGTGAAGGCAATAATGTTTCTATATGTTTCCTGTGCTTTTTGTTTCTTTCTTTCCATTTGTTTGTTTTGTCCACTTCTGGTTTGTTTCTATTTTTTCTTATTTCATCTTCATCGTCATTGTTATCATCCTGTTATTATTAGATGCTTGCTTGTTTTCTAATGAAAGAGAGGGTTTGGATTTGTGTAAGTGGGGAGGAGTTGCATGAGGGGAAACTGTAATCAGAATATACTGTGTGCAAAAAGTTACTTTCAATTAAAACGAACAAGTATAAAAAAATAAAATAGTGACCTAGGTTTATCTAGGAAAACTTTAAGTGGAATGCAATGTGTGGATTGATTGGGTCTGTAACATCCCACGCATGTGGCAGAACCTCAACAGAAAATACTGATTATCAACAATCTAAATGTCCCTGATACAGGGCCCACTGACCGCCAGTTGTCCTGGCATATTGTTTTTTTTTAACATTTTCCACTTCCATCTTCAAAGTGTTTCCAATTTGGAACACAAATCTGTAATCACTTAGCAATACCTAATTGATGAGTTATCATTAGGATCATATGGGATGACTCAAAAATCCTGTCTCTACTACCTAACGGTGGGGCTTGTTGATTAAGACAGTGGAATTTAGCTCTTAGTCTTATCAGCTGCACTATTTGGGGAAGCGGTATTTGCTATTACCTTCAGTTTCCTTGGCTTTCTGAAAGGATTAATAATCACTTCATGGTTGCAGCATGAGCACGGCAATCCACAAGAAGATCTTATTTTAGCTACTTATGTTGTTTGTTATGTTTACGCCCTTCCTACAGCCTCGTTGTTATACTGCATCAGATGGCATCATTTGAGAGTCATTAGGTGAACAGACATCTTTGATCATGGTGCAGACACTGAAAAGAAAATTCAGACAAACATAAACACCGACCGTTACCCCGAGGAGCTCACACCATCCTGAGCAGGAAAATCAGACTATAACTCAAATCAAAGCACTTCTGTGTACTTCTGGTTTGATTCAGTTTTGACTCTGATGGTAAGATTTTTTTTTTAAAAAAATATGATATTTTAATAGACTCTTTGGGAGTTTGAAATACTGTATCTTGATCTTACTCACCCTGCTCTTTCTCCTGGGTGTTATGCTATTTGAAAGTTCCATGACAATAAGGGAGGCAAGCATCCTGCGTGCAGCATTGGGAACAGGCTTTAAGATAAAGGAAAGGGCAGGCTTGTTATTTGTAGAGAGTTCATAGAGGTTCATAGAGTGAGCGTCAGAAAGACAGGGCTAGGGGAACATGCACCCTCTCATCAGTACAACTTACTGGGAACTGTAACTTTCCATACACTTATTATACCCACAATCATCCCTAAAATGCTCCCTCTCTGGCAGAAGCTGCCAACCAAACAATGAGGGACAATTGTTTGTTGAGACAACCTGGAAACTCCTGAAGCCTTCCAGGGAAGAATGAAGGAAGTTTGACTCACAGTAGGAGTGAGAGGAGGACAGAGCTATTGAAAGAACAGGAACAGGTATTTTCCGTCATATTCATTTTCTTAAAATTGAATTAGGTTTCTATGAAAAGCCACTTTGTAGAATAACAACCTCTTCATGGTTTCACCAACCAATTGAGACATAAAAGACTACTGTGGCATGTTGTGATTGCTGAATGCACATAAAAATCCCCTACTTGCTGGTTATGTTAGGGATGATAAGAATAAGGCTTTGTGAATAACCTGGCCCCTTTACTAGGTCTTAAGTCTTTCTGTGCCTTGGTATTATATCATCTGTCTGGTTGTTAGAAATTTTTTCAGTTGTTAGAATCTTTTTTTAAAAAGAATTTACTATTTATTTTTTATTTTACATCTACGGACATGAGCCTGAATGTATGTATATATGCACCACATGTGTGCAAGTACCTACAGAGGTCAGAAGAGGGCATCAGACCCCCTGGAACTGGAGTTAGGTAGCTATGATCTGTCTGGTGTGGGTGCTGGGAGCTGAACTCAAGTCCTCTGTGAGAACCCAAGTGTTCCTAACCTAGAAGTATCTTTCTAGCCCTTAACTTTTTTTAATTAATAAAGAAAAAAAAGAGGCACCATTTGACCTGTTGGCATTAGTATATAAAGAATACTTCTGTCTGAGTCCATGTAGCCCTGGCCTGCCATCATCTCCTGAGAGATGGGATTAAAGACATGCACCACCATACCCACAGGAACTAACTCTTAAAAAAAAAAAGAAGAAGAAGAAGAAGAAGAAGAAGAAGAAGAGAAAGAATACATCTATCGCTACTGGTTCTTGTCCTAGTAATGAAAAATTGTATAAGCATTTAAAATGCTAGAGTCAACTCAGTAACTACAGCCGTTCTGTGCTGCAGCTGGTGGAAAACTTTAAATGGTACACCCCACACAGAAATGCCTTTACTAGGACAACGGTGCCCCTGGTCTTCCCCATGAGAAAGTAGTCAAAGCCAGGGAAAGCCAGTTTAATCACAGGCACTGAGAGAAAAGAAAGGACAACAAAAGGACGAATCTGGGAGCCCAGAGGCTAAAACAGCATTGTAAAAAGAAACCAGGGACCAATAGTGGCCTAATAAGCTATAATATAAATAGAAAATGTATCAGATTGGTTAGGATGAGAGACCAATTGACTCCTCCATACTCAGGTGATTCTGTGTTTAGCTATTTGAAAAATAAGGGTAATCTCCCCAGAGTCAGACCACTAAGGCACAAGCAAGAAATAGCCAGAGCAATCCATTTGTGATAACAAAGTATAGGAGTCCCCAAATTGATCTTCTTGTCTTGCCTGAACACCATCATTGTGTCCAACACTAAGTCATTCTGGCCAGTATCAGTGAGTGACAGGGGACACACAGTCAAACTCTGGTATCTGTAGATTTTAAATCTGTGGATTCAATGAACCTTGAGTCAAAAGAATCACATCTGGTTTCAACATGAATACAAAACTTGCCCTTCTTAGTCCCTAAACAATACAGTATAACCAGTAGTAGTTACATAGAGTTGACATTATATTGGTATTATAAAGTAACTTGGAGATTAAGTGTAAGAGAGGATATGTGTTGTGTATAGGCAAATGCTGTGATATTTTACATAAGGTTCATGAGTGTCTGTGGCTATGATGGATAATTTTTTCTTTTTTTTTTTTTTTTGGTTTTTCGAGACAGGGTTTCTCTGTGTAACAGCTCTGGCTTTCCTAGACTCGGCTTGTGGACCAGGCTGGCCTCGAACTCCCAGAGATCCATCTGCCTCTGCCTCCCAAATGCTGGGATTAAAGGCATGCGCTACCACCGCCCTGCTTATGATGGTTAATCTTAACCTAACCGTCTACCTGAGAGCAGCGAGAGGGATCTAGATTAGTAAAGCACAGTTTTAGGTGTGCCTGCCAGAGAGTATCTACAGATGATTAGCATATGAGACAGTCCTGGGGGTTGGGGACCCACCTTGAATGTGGGTAGCACCTTCCAATAAGCTGTGTAATAGACTAAGCTGGAAAAAAAGGAAGGCAGAGGGTGCAGGCTAGCTTTCCTCCCTTTCTCTGCTTGCTGGCAGCCATTGAGCACTGTCAGATGCTACAGCCACAGTGGTGTTTTGTTTCACGTTGGAGTCCAAACAGTGGGGCTAGCGATGGACTTAACACCGTTGGAAATATATTCTCTAGAGAAATCATCCCTGTTAAACAATTTTTTTTCTTTTAAGTTTTTGCCATAGCAGGTATACACTTTGGGTTTCAACAGGGAGTCCTGGACCCAGATCTTTGCATGGGCCAAGAAATTACTTTACTCTGTGCTGGTCACACTGCTTTTGGTATTTTAAAATCTCCATGACTATTCTGCAGAGGAGTCATCACTTCCCTCCTTGTATTTTAGAGGAGAGATCTGAGAGACTACACAAAGCCACACAGCCAAGACAAGGCAGAGGAAGGATTCTATCACTGATTGGCTATGCCTCTGGGACCACTCATAATGCAAATAACCTACAAATCCAGTTTATACCACCCTTTTCCAGGCCCCGACCTTAGTCAACTGCTTAGTCTTAGTTTGTTCAGACTACAACAACAAAACCATAACTAAACAATAAACATATACTGCTCTTGGTTTGTTCTAGAAGCTGGGAAGTCTAAAGTCAAGTCAGCAACACTGTCTTTTTCTTGGCGAGTGCTCTCTTTCTGACTTACAAATTGCCGCATTTTCATTGTATCCTCCTTATAAGGGCACTAATTTCCTTTGAAAGCCCTCTGCCATCAAGATCCAAACCTTCCTAACTCTCTACCTCTAACACCAACAATCTGGAATAGTTTTGCCTCAGGACCCAGCCATACCACTTCTGGGTATACATCCAAATGACTCCTCACTGAATCACAAGGAAGTTTCCTCATCTATGTTCACAGCAGCCTTATTTGTAATAGCTAGAAACTGGAAACAACCCAGATGTCCCTCAACCGAGGAATGGGTTAAAAAACTGTGGTACATCTACACAATAGAATATTACACAGCTATCAGAAACAAGGAAATTATGCAATTTGCAGCCAAATGGATGGAACTAGAGAAGCTCATCCTGAGTGAGCTAACCCAGACTCAGAAGGATGCACATGACATCTATTCACTTATAGTTGGATTTTAGTTATATAGTACAGGATATCTATACTACAACCAATGCACCAAAGGGAACATGGACATAGACTTTTGTTTGTCTGTTTGTTTTTTAGTTTTCTCTCCCTGGCAATGAGACACTTTGCCCTAGTGGTGCTGCCTTGTAGGCCCCCAGTGTATGAGGAGGCTCTTGGCCCTCATATGACTGCTGAACTGGGGTGGGAGACTGTTATGCAGGGACACTCCACTCCAGAGGAGTGGGATGGAAGGGTTAGGGGTAGAGGGTGGGAGGGTGGGACTGGGAGGGGTGGAAAGAGGACACTGTGATGGAGATGTAACCTGAAGCAATAAATAAATTAATTAAAAAATAATAATAAAAAGAAGATCAGTGTTTCAGAATATGAGCTTGGAGGGGAAGGGACACAGATTCCTCTCTTCTCCTTCTCTTTTATACCTCATATATTATATCCCTGCTTTACTGGGTTTTTTTTTTTTTTTTTGGTTTTTCGAGACAGGGTTTCTCTGTGTATCCTTGGCTGTCCTGGACTCACTTTGTAGACCAGGCTGGCCTCGAACTCACAAAGATCCGCCTGCCTCTGCCTCCCAAGTGCTGGGATTAAAGGCGTGCGCCACCACCGCCCGGCAGCTTTACTGGGTTTTATTTGTTTGTTTGGTTTGGGTTTTTTTGCTACTTTTTTTGTTTAAACAAACAAAAAACTTTTAAACTCATAGACTCAGTGCATATCCTTCAATTTCAACATATACCTGTGAGTAAACCCACTTATAACCCGTGGCTGCCATAGTGACACTACCTACCTGATCATTTTGCCTTGATAGAAATTATCTATAATCTATACCATCTCACACCGTAGCCCATAGCCCTGGTTGTCCTGACCTCACTCTGTAGACCAGGATGACCTTGAACTCAAAGATCTGTCTGCCTCTGCCTGCCAAGTGCTGGGATTAAAGGCATGCACCACCACTCCCCAGCAATTTAACTTAATTTTTTAAAAGATTTATTTTTAATTTTTAACAGTGTGTCTGTGTGTTTGCATGTGTGTGTGTGTGTGTGTGTGTGCGTGTGTGTGTGTGTGTGTGTGTGTAAATATCCATGTGTGAGTGCAGGTGTCTGACAGTTCAGAAGAGGGTGTTTGATCCTCTGGAACCAGAGCTACTATGGTTGTGAGATGCCCAACATATGTGCTGGGAACTGAACTTGGATCCTCTGCAAGAACAGTGCATGTTGACTGAGTCATCTCTCCAGTTCATGATGAGATTAATTTAAATGTAACTAGCCACAGCTCACTAGTAGCTACAATACTGGGTAGTGCAGGATAAGCTCCAAGAAAGGTCAGAAGACAACTGTACTACTGGATGTTCCAGGATACCAGTAAGACTGTAAAAGCTAGGACATGCCTAGGTCACACCTGCCTGTTGAGGAGTCTATGTAAGGGATAGTTTACTGATAGAGGGTCCACAAGATACAGATGCACATTTACAAATGAATATCTGAGTAGATGTAAAGCCAAACAGACATGACAATAGAGGCAATAGCCGATGGGTTAGAAGATGGGCCAAACTATAGAGAGAAAAATGAAATACACAAGCTTGACCAAATGATTTACTAGTTGAGCGATCTTGGGCAAGTTGTCTACTCTGCCTGAAACATGAATTTCACAACTATAAAAATGAATACTACTGTATTAAAGTAATAATAATATACCTTCTGATTTGATATGTGTGTGAATGTCTCCCAGGCATACTGGCACATGCCTTTATTTAATCCCACCATTCAGGGACCAGAAATCAGGTGCACCTCTGTGAGTTTGAAGTCAACCTGGTTTACATAGCAAGTTCCAAGGCAGCCAGAGCTACACAGTGAGACACTGGATCAATAAAGAAATAAAACCCCAAACCCCAAATGAATAAAAAATCTGTCTTCTGCACTTTACTATTCCTTAAGAGTTATTTATTATTATTTTTTAAAGCCACTGCTTAGGAGATTTCAGGGAGTCACAATGTAACTGAATAGTGGGATTACACCCAGGTACAACTACATGGAAATACTTGATACAAGTGCCACATAGTGGTGGGAAGGATATTATCTAAGTCAGTGGGTGAGCAGACTCAGCCCTATGTGCTGTATGTCAAGGCTTAGGATTATAGCCAGAAACAGTTTCTGTCTATCAGGACAATGGGATATCCCAGTGGAAATGGAAGTCTAGTAGAATACTGGCTCCAAAGGGTCAATGGACCAGGACAGTCTCTTGTGCAGAGCAGCCACATAATACATATCTGTTGGTTAAATACATTAGACAAAATACAATTGGTGTTCCTAATTAAGTTCATTTAAGAAGGAAAGTGACATAGTGGTGCCAAGACATTTTCTATAAGGCACCAGAGACTTATGGTGCACATAAGCTGGAGAAATTTGTAGAAATTTGAGCATATGGGGCTGGAGAGATTGCTCAGGAATTAATAACATTTGTTGCTCTTGCAGAAGACCCAGGTTGATTCCCAGCACTCAAATAATGATTCTTCTGGTTCCAGGGGATCCAACACCCAGTTCTGACCTACATGGCCACTAGGCGTGTACATGGCACACATGCATTAAAGTACCTGAAGTCAGCACAGAGAAAGGCAGCTCGTTCTTGATACTAACAGTCATCACTTGTGTGTGATTGATCTAGGTTCCTAGAAGAGATAGATTCTTAGAGTTGGTTTCCAGGAGGTAAACCTTGCCAAAGAGGAGAACAGACTTGTAGAAAAGAGAATGAATGGCCAAACCATGTTCAGGAACATAATAGAAAATGAGCAACTTCTATGTAGTCATCGACAGAGTCATAGAGGCAGGAAGTAATGAGAGACATAGAAAGAGGGAAATAGAGATGATGGGCAAGAGAAAGAGGGAGGGCAGAGATAGAAAGGGGGAAACAGCCTTGCTGATCTTCACACTAGGATTTAAGTAGGCTGTGAGTGGGGGGACTGTAGATGAACCTTATTAGCAATGGGACCAGCTTAAGCCTGGCATACATCCTAGATCAATAGGAATTATCTGGGGGTAGCCGTTTTAGAAAGCAGTTTGGTGTTATCTATTGAGACAGGCATTCCTCACGAAGCCCAGCATTTCTACTTCTAAATATAAATCCTCAAAAACTCTTGCATGAGTGAGCCAGGTTACATGTGTAAGAGAGCTGATACCAGCACTGTAAGAGCCTCCAGTTGGAAACACATGAGTATCCAGCAAAAGGATTAAAAGAAGATAGTGACCTGGCCACCCAGTGGAATATGGAAAGCCACTGAAATGATAGGAAGTATCAGGTAAAGCACTAGAAAAATGCTGTAAGCAGGACAAATGGCATTCTACAGTCCAAGTCCTCAGAAAAAAAAGGGCTGGAGAGACTCAGACCTGTCAGGTGGCTGCATAGGAAGGGCAGTACTGGGGATGGTACATGTCTTGGATTCTGAGGGTCTATGATCTGAAAACTTCTCAGTAGAGTCTAAAACATCTGTGAGAGATGGTACTACCCCATGTTAGCTTAGCCTTCAGCTCAGCAGCCAATGTAGAACTCAGAATGGGGGACAAAATTTGGAAGGGAAAGGTAGTTGGGTTCCTCTGTCTTAGAAACTCTTATCCACAGTTTAATGAAGAACATTTGTAGTGTTTATTTAGAGATTATCTGCAGCTTACTGTGTAAGCTAAAGGTAACTGCTTGGTGAGTCCATGTTCAGTTTTACTCATAAGGAGGGCTATTCAGTGACTCAAAAGTAACGCTCCTGTAATTGATGCCAAAATAGTATTCATAGCATGCATTCCTAATGAAGTGTTGGTTACTTTTTGATGCTCAGATTGGGGGAGGGGGGGTGTGCCTCTTAAGTTGAGAGGAAGGGGGTGTTCTAGAATTAATAATTCAAATAAGGTTGCTATGCCAGGAGGGGGAGAAAAGAGTGTCAAGGCAGTGTTAAGAATCTGGGATGACTGCCAGCATGGTTTGCATGATAAGGGTGGGTAAAAAGATAAAAAGAACTATGGCCCTGCGCTGGATCTATTTCTGCTTCATTTGTAAGTGTGGTTTACTCTTAAGCAAAATTGTGTGGCTTCCAAGTTCTTGTAAGATCATAGGTTATAACAGATCTCTTTTGAAACCAAAATTTCTGCCACCTACATGGCTGACTGGGAGAGGATTTGACCACCTTGCTTCTGTGGCAGAGAGTATACATTGAAGATTTCCATGGGAGTGCCTCTGGCCACCTCAAGGAGGGCTACCTATGCTGCATCTAAAGGGGAGCCCATTAGAATTTACAAATTAAAAGCCAGTGAGGGAGAGCATAAGCTTGGCAACTGCCTCTTGGGAAATCTTACAACTGCAAGAGCGCCATGGAAGAGTGCTTTAAATAGCATCGTGGTTCATCCAATCTCCTCACAATTGTACAGGAGGGCATGTGGCCAAGGCCTTGCAGGGAAGAGGCCAGGGTGCCTTGGTTTGTGACTGGCTGGGAGGGGGCGCGACGTTAAGCGAGCCACTCAGCCTGCTTCTGCTTGATGAGGAGCACGCCACATGCTTCTTTGCACATTCTTCTAAATCCTGTGTGGCTGGCATTTGGAAAAATATCGACTGCAACCAGACGTTGCAATCCCGATGACAGCTCCTGAAATCCCATCTTTTTCGCAGCAACATCTACTGTCAGCTCCCCACCCTTGTTACCAGAGAGACGTCCCCACCCAAGTTGTGCTCCAAATAGCACGAACTGCAGATGTACATGTTTGGCTGCCTCCTCCAGAGGCCCTGACAAATATTCAGGTAGTAAATAGCCCGAGAGAACTGCTGCTGATAAAATTAGTCCAAATATTTCCCAGAAAACAAACCTGATACCACCATGGTACTTGATAACTTAGACTCAGCATTTGGGAGCCTGGGGAACCCCCGTGGCCTTCAAAGCCCCAATGTCTTATTTCCAATTGCCTATTCTCTCTCCTTTCCAAAGCCTTCCTGAAAAGAAAAGAAAGGAAAAAGAAAGAAAGAAAGAAAGGAAGGAAGGAAGGAAGGAAGGAAGGAAGGAAGGAAGGAAGAAAGAAAGAAAGAAAGAAAGAAAGAAAGAAAGAAAGAAAGAAAGAAAGAAAAACTTAAAGTAAACCAAAGTCCATATGTTTTAGGGTAGCTTGTCCAACCAGGAATTTTATATTGTAAATGACTACCCTGAAGGTTAACATCCAAGCAATATTAATAGGTATTTGTCCTTCTGGCTATGTTATCTCCTAAGCTGCCTCTTGGACCTCTCTGGGCTTTGTGTGATCAGTGGCTTGCTTTCATCTCCTGGTTGTTTTGTCTCTTCCCCACAAGGGATACTGTAGTAACTTCTATGTGAGATCTAGTTGCTTTTCACAGTCCCCCTTATTTCCTTCTCTTAGCACATGAGGGAAAAGCTTGAATTCTTCTCTTGAAAAGTATCACAGAGCATGTATCCCTGTGCTCAGAGACATTTCTCCCTCTTTCTTTAAGGAACTTCTCCATATACAGGGGCTGGTAATGAGTCTGGGTTCAAGGGAAACATTGGATCCAATCTGGCTAGAATTCTTGGGGTCAACCCTTCAGTGGGAATTAACAAACTTTGGGGTTTAGTTTCTCTGTCTGGGGTTCAAGGGATTCTCAAGTCACCATTACCAAAAGCCTGCAAGAGTAACTGTCATTCTTCACTTACTAAGTGCATGAGACTGGGGTTCAGAAACATTGCTCAAGGTTGCAGGATGGAAATTGCCAAATGTAAGACCTAAGCCTAGTTCTACCTGTTCCTCTTGCTGCCCTTTCCTAGTCATTATATGGACAAGGGCTGGTCAGTTACTACCCACAAAAGAGTTACAGGCCTCTGCAGAGCACATATTCATCATAATTTATAGCCACATCTTCTACAATGTAATAAAACTGTATTTTTGAGCATCTAAAAATAAGATAACTTAAAAGAATTCAAAATTGAGTGTGGTAGAAATTTAGGAAGTGAATGTGGCACAAAGTGTATATGTGTGGTATTATATAAATTATATTTAAAAATACATAACATTAAATCATTAAATGTAAAGAAGTAAAAAAATCCACCAAATTTCTTAACAATTTAAATAACAGTGTAGGCGTATTTCTATTTACATATATTTCCATTTTTTTCTAATAATGATTTATGTATCTGTAACATTTTGAATGTATAACTTGGAATCTTGTATCCCCCTCAGTATTAGAGAGGACACTGCCACACATGAATTTTCTATTCCTTTAGTTGTCATAGTTTTGAATCAGAAATACAACGGGATCTGTGTTGGCTCACAAGGTAAAGTCTAAGCATCCATTGTTAATATCACTGCTTAAGATGTTGAATAAATAACATGTGCATGCATTTGCTCAAAATTTAAACAAAAATCTGCCTCTTACTTCTGGCTCACAAGGCTGCCTTCCTCTGGAGTTGGAGGCCCAGGCTCTGAACCTTCATAGCATCTGCCTTTTATGAATGAATGGTTTATACGAAGGTTTCTATATTCCAGATTCAAATCCCGAGACAAAAAGTGTTGATCCTAGCAGAAGTCCAAAATCTGAGTTCCTGTCTCCAGCCTCATGATTCTGGATCCTTAACTGAGAGACAGACCCTTCCAAACAGCCATTTTTTATCCTCCAGGATGAAAAACCCAGTTACAACCTTTGCAACATGGGATCTTCAAGCTTTTACATCCACATTTAGAAAGAGGGAATACAGCAACTCATGGAACCCCATCAGGGCACGAAGTTAGCCCAATTATTTTCACTGTGTCCTGGTTAATTTTTTATTACTATCTTGACACAATCTAGAGTGACCTGGGAAGAGGGAACCTCAACTGAATAGTCGCCTGAATCAGACTGGCCTTCTGTGGATTTCATTCAGTGATGAATTTTTAACCTGGAAATGTAAATCGAATAAACCCTTTCTTTACCAACGTGGGCGTTTTGTGTTTTTGATGTTGTTGTTGTTTTTTGTTTTGATTTGTCATGGTGTTTATTAAAGCTACAGAAAAGTAAACCAGAATATTTTCTAAGGCAGTTGCTGTCTGTCAGTGCTTCAAGTTCAATACAACTGATAATCAGTATTTCTACTTTCATATGTTGACATCATAGTATAGTTGAGGTATCAATAAGAAAGGCAGTCTTAGATATTCAAGAGTGATGCTTTCAAGTAGAGCTTGTCAAAGTCTATCTCATAGTATTCCTTGGATTGCTATCATATGCTTTGTAAACAAACAAACAAACAAACGTTCCATAGTCAATAAGCTCAGAAAATTCTAGATAAAAGCAAGGCATGAAGATTGCTGTGATCTTAAGTTTGAGGCCAGTCTGAGTTCTAGGTCTGAAAAAATAAAAAGAGAAGGAAAAAATCTTCCTGTTTTCAAATGCAAGTGTCTCTCAATTTTTCTCTTTCTCTCTGGTGTTTGTCTGTGTGTGTATGTGTGGTTGTGTGTGTGTGTGTCTGTGTGTATGTGTGTCTATATGTGTGTGTGTGTGTGTGTGTGTGTGTGTGGTGTCAGGGATACATAAGTTCTACAGCATGTACATAAGAATGAGAGGACAACTCTCAGGTCTTGGTTCTCTGATGTTACCTGTGGGTCATCCCCTGCCATTTTACCAGATCTACTGACTGAATTCAGGTTACCAGGCCTGTACACAGCATCTCTGCTCACTAAGGCATCTCACCTACCCTACTCACAACACTCATAACAGAACCTTTCATCTCAAACTGTAAAGTCTGAAATTTTAAGAAAAGAAAGAAAAATGAAATTGGCCATCAAATTATATCACTTTCCCTACTCCTTGGTCTGTGGTTCCAGAGAACACACTTCAGGAGATGGTCCTATTCTGAAATAGGACCCGGAGTTAGGTGATTAAGTGTACGTCAATGAATGCCTTGCCTTACTCAAGTGACCATTTAGTTGACATGAGAAAATTATTTTAATATCAGTTGTTTCCAGTAACTAGTAGAAACAGGGCTATATGATGTTTGTGACTATGGAGTCAGATCAACAGTCTTTGCAACATAGTTATACAGCCACAAAGTAGTGTTTAGAATCCAAAAGTTATTATTATGCAACACCAAGCCTCAAGTATCTTTACTTGGAATATGAGCTAACAGACACACACACACACAACTTTACCAATAATGTCTGTCGGGATTCTATCACTGTGAAAAAGACAACAAGCAAAGGTAACTTGGGGAAGAAAGGATTTATTTGAGCTTATAGTTTGTCCATCATCCACGGAAACTGAGGCTGGTAATCAAGACAGGAATATGAAGGCAGGGACTGATGAAGAGACCATGGAGGAATGCTACTTGCTGGCTCGCTTCCCATGGCTTGCTCCAGCCTGCTTTCTCATACACCCCAGGACCAGAATTGGCAACATCCACAGAGAGATGCCCCAGTGCCATCAATCAAGAAGATATCCTGCAGAGTTGTCCACAGGCTAGTCTGATGAGGGCACTTTCTTAGCTGAGGCTCTTCTTTTTAGATGACTCTAGACTTGTGACAAATTGACAAAAAACAATTGGCACATGGTCCCAGAACAAAGAGTAAAAGACAACCTGAAGATTGGGGCAAAGATTATTTATAAGGTGGAAAACCTAACTCAACGATGTATAAAATCAATATGCATAAAGTTTTAATACATGTAGTCCACACAGTTAGTATGAATCTACAAGAGGAAAGAGAAACACAATCCAGTAGAAAAATGAGCAAAAGATAGAAATAGAGGACTGACATCCTATAAACACACCAACAAACACATAAAAAGGCTTTCTGACTTAACTGAAAAAAATGCAAATTAAACAAGATATCAATTCGGATCTATCAGTCTGGCCAAATGGGCTGATGATTGGCACATTTATTTAGAGAACAATTTTTCACTAATTATAAGCATGTGCTTGCTCTACGATATAGGTACACATGCTGGCTAGTTTTATAAAGTCAACTTGACAGAGCTAGCCATTTTGCAAGTCATTGAGAACCTCAGTTGAGAAAATGCCTCCACCAGATTGCCCTGTGGCAAGCCTGCTGTGCATTTGGTTTATTGATGATTAGTGTGGGAGGGCCAGAGTCATTGTGGGTGGTACCACCCATGGGCTAGTGGTCTTGGGTGCTATAAGAAAGCAGGCTGAGCAAGCCATGAGGAGCAAGCCAATAAGTAGCACCCCTCCAAGACCTCTGCATCACTTCCTGACTCCACATTCCTTCCTCGGGTTCCTGTTCTGTCCTCCTGAATGGTGGGGTACATACTGTAAGATGAAATAAACTTTTCTGTCCAAGTTGGTTTTTAGCATGGTGTTTTCAACCACAGCAATAGAAGCCCTAAAACAGGACATTTCAAGGGACAGTGTTCTTCCCTGTTGTGACATATGGAGAAAATGATGATATCCGTACAGCACCCTGGTCAACCCAGAAGGCTGCTCTCAGAAGGGGAGAGGCCATAGAGAGGGCTGTGGTTATTACACCCCTTGTTTCTATGTAGAGGAAAGTGTTTCACACTGGCTACTAGTTGGGAAACTTGGTCCTAGATAAACTACTTCTGTGTATTTAGGAAGATATCCATAAAAATATGTAGCCTTTTAAAGACCTCGCGCCTCTCTCCTCCCTACCTCCCTCTCTCCCTTTCTCTGTTTCTCCCTCCTTCCCTCCCTCCTTCCCTCCCTCCTTCCTTCTCCCTTTCTTCTCATGCATGGTTGCTTCTTATCACAGTGCTTATGTAGAGCTCAGAGAACAACCTTGTGAAGTCAAGTCAGTTTGTACCTTTCTCCATGTGGGTCCATGGGTTCAAACTCAGGTTGTCAGGCTTGCCAGCAAGCTCCTTCACCCACTTCACCATTTTTCTGGTCCCACCATAACATTTTCATGATTCCACAAACAAAGAAAAAAATGAAATTGACAGCGCAAATGCTCATCAGTAAAGGAATGAAAAAAAAAAGTCAAGGATATTTGTAGAATGAAGTATGATATACCAGTTGAAATTTATGAACTTAAACCATTCTAGCTTTTCTGAAATATATAGTACATTATTATGATTTTTAGTCACATTGCTGTGAGTAGAACATTAGAACTTGGATCTCCTGCTTAGCTGTGCTACTGTAATCTCACCAGAGTGATAAATCTAATAAATATATGAGCATTTACAAATCTATACACATATCAAAATATCATAAATATGAACATTTATGTGTGTTGGCTAAAAACAAAATATTAATGTACTTGAATTTCAGGATGATGTGTCAAACTGGAATACTAAGTAAGAAAAACAAAATACAAAATCAACACAAGTATCATGATTCTATGTGTAATAGTCCCTTTCTGGCACTATAATGAAATGTCCAAGAACCTACCTTTATAAAGAAAGATGTTTGTTTAGCTTGCAACTTTGGAAGATGAAAATCCAACATGAGGTTGCCCTGTTGGGTTTAACTCTGATGAGAAACTCATGTATGATGCCAGAATGGCAGGAGTCTATAAAGAAGTAAGATATCACACACAAAACAGAAAGGCAGGGGAGGCCCAGTCCTACAGTCTTGCCTGGCAGCTGTTCCCAAACAGCTCTAAAGACCTCCTACTGGCTGTGTTTCCTAATGGTTCCTCACCATCTCCCAGTGTGTTACACTAAAGGTCAGAACACATGAACAAACTCATGTTATTCAAGAAGCTGAAGAAACTCAAGCAACATCCAAACCAAAATAAAAATGTAAATCAAACAAACCTATACATGCATATGCACTTAGTAAAACTACATAGAGATATATAGACGAAGAGAGTATCTGCAAGTTCAGGACAGCAATTGCCTCTGGACAAGGAATAAAGGCAATTAATTAGATTTGATAGTTGGTGAGGAACTTGGGACATCTGTGACCAAATGAAGCAAAGGTGGCAGTAAGTTCATACATTAAATCTAGATAGCAAATACTTAGATTTTGAAAATATTTTCACTATACATTTTATATCTTTAAAGTTTTTCATAGTTTAGAAAACCAAACAGTGGGTCAATGATCAGGTCTCAACACACACTAGGAGTACTGGGGATGAAAAACTGATGTTGTTTGGTGGAAATATGCTTTTCAAGTGTGAAGGAGGGCCTGGGCTTGATCATCTCTTAAGAGGTTGGGCCTAGACATCTATACCATTCAAAAATGGCCTCTGTTGGTTGGTGAGCTGACTCAGTCAGTAAGGCTGTTTGCCACCAAACCCAATGGACTGAACAGAATGAGACCCTTAAGGTTTTTTGGAAGGAGAAAACAAACTTCTACATCTCTGACTCCTTGGAGATCTTCAAGCATATCTGATATGCAGGCATATGCACACACTAAATAAATATAACTTAAAAAACAAAATCTTCCTGTGGGTCTAGTGTGCACCTCAGGGTTCAAACTGCTGGCTCGTATCATCTTGAAAGTTACTCTCAAATAATATTTCCTGTCTCTTAGCATTTTAATTGTATTGTTTTTTTCTGTGCCTTCATGTGAATGACTACAGAGAGTAGCCAGGACCTGAGAGTAGTCACCAAGGCTGTCCCTCTCCCAGAAGCCATCGATCAGTGTTTATGTTCTTTGGTTTTCTTTCTCTTCTCTCATCTAAGTTGTCGACTCCTCCCTCTTGCCTACCTTTCTGAGTCCATCCCAACAAGCAATTTATCCAAGCACCACAAATTTAAGCTCTGACTCACTCCCAAGCATCACTTTTGAACATATTAAATAGATCCATATGCTTATCTATGCTGAGATATAGATTTTTTCCATAAGAAAATAGAAAACAGAAAAAAATCAGTTCAATGTGTATACTTCCAGTATTTTAAACAGGCATCTAAAATGAAGCAGAAATTAAAATTAAAAGCAATTTGGATCAGAATTTTGAACATTAAAACATTACAGTAAATTGGTAAAACATAAACCAAACATACAGATGTCTACTTTATATCCAAAAAAGTTACTCTTTCTCTGCCATAGACACAGAGACACTATGGCTCTACTTCAGGCAAAGTTGGATCACAAGTAGAATAGTAATGAATATGACCTTTCCCAACATTGTTACCCCCAAAGACACTTTATTGTCCTTCCCAACTTTGGCAATTATGAAGTCATCATCAACCAATCAGGGTTTCTAACAGTTTGAAATAACCAGTGTAGCCAGCCACATTGAGTTGATAGATAATCAAAGAAACACGGCATTTTCCTTAGCCTGGGCAACTGTGTCAGTGGTAAACATGATTTCCATTAGGTTATCAAAATACAGAAACACCGCTTTCAGGCGCTCCTCACTACCTCCAGGATACCCACTCTGGACCAGAGCCACTGGAGAAAGTGCCACTGTCTTGGACAAGCCCTTGCCAAATCTGATCTTAGGGACATAAAACAAGGGATCCTGAGATACAATACATGTCAACAGACCAGGATAAGCTCCAGCATTTATACTTAACTGGAAACAGAAGGCTGATGTCCCAAGAGAGGAAAAGGTAAGGAAGCATGCTACAGTTATGTGAAGAAGCAGACTCGAGTTTCTGTCTAGTTTTTGTAATTCTATACAGCATGACTAGTGGACAGATTTATTAACCATCCCTTCTGAATAAAGTTGAAAAAATAACAGATCCCATCATACCCAGCACCCAGATTTTCACTTCTCATATCATCACCAACAAAAAGAAATAGAATTCCTTAGAGATATGACTAAGAAAATAAGGAACTTATCAGAAAACAAAAAAAAACAGCAGAAAAGATGGAAGTCTGTTAGAGGGACATATGGGGCAACTGGGGGAGTCTCCAGTCCTCAAAGCTGAGGCATTTGATCAACAGTGATTATATTGGTAGTAATAATAATGCAGTATTAGAAGTCACACACTGGATTTCTCTGTATCTCCACCACAAATTCAAATGCTGGAACCTCATTCCCCCATTTTACAGTATTTGGAGGTGAGTCCTTTGGGATATGCGGAGGTCCTAAAAGTGGGTCCCTCATGAATAGGATTTGTGCCCTTCTAAAAAATCACATTCACATCTTTGGGCATGTTACAAAGCAGTAAGAAGATGACAATCTACAAATCAGGAAGCAGTCTTTAGTAGACAGACTATGCTGGGCATTTGAATTTTAGACTTTGTATCCTCTGGGATTCTGAGATATCCTGAGAGTGGCCAGAATAGATTAGCCTTGTTTAATTATAACCAAAGGTAAGAAACAAATATTTTTGAGTGCATACTGATGATGAAGATGGAACTGAACATTTTTTTTTTAAGTAGAGGAGTGCAGACAGCTTTCACATACAGAAGAATTCTGAATGATTCATATAGAAACTATGTACCCTAAGGGATGGAGCAGAACTCCTCCCCCCTTTAAAGGGCTGTGCATGAGGATTTCCTTCCAAAGAGTGGAGTATGGTGGTTTAGGGGCAATGGTTGTTTCAGTAGGTAAACCTCACAAGAAAGAGCTGCTTCAGTTTTGTCTTCGTGGTTAGTTTAATGAGTGAGGAAGCACATGGACATATGATGTGATGGAACTTTGTCTCTGGGACCTCGTACACCACACAACACAGTCACAAGAAATCCCAGCTGCAAAAGAGTTTGCAAAACACCAGACCAGGGCTGACTTCTCAGAACTTCCAAGGTCATCAAAAGCAAAGATGGAGAAACTACCTCAGCCAAGAGAAAGCTCAGGAGACATGACAATGACAACAAAACATAGTACAGTAGTCAGTGTAGGTTGAAAAGGGACACTAAATAAAAATGAAAAAACCGTGTATAAAATACAGATTTGAGAATTTTTTCATCAACAATAGTTCATAAGTAGTAAAAATTGTAGCATCTCATGTAAGATGTTCATAATAGGGGAATTGCTTAGAGGGTAATCAGGATCACTTCACAGCTTCAACAAATCCAAAAGGACTTCAAAACAAAAGACTATTAGGGACTATAGTGGTTCGTTCACACAGTAGTTATAAAGATTAGGTTAAACATGAGGTTTCAAACAATTAGAAAGCTGTCACACAGAGTATGAAATACCTGGTAGGTGTTATTATTGGTTTGTATTTATTAAGTTAATTTAATCCATGAGCTATAGAGATTACTTGGAAGAACACTAAGGAAGATGTGCTGTTTTATACTATGCTGAGCATTGAACCTTGCCAACATCATGTGGTCTTGGAAATCCTGTCATGTTACCCCTAGCTCGGCAAATGTGCTCTTCCATGTGTGTTTTCCAAGAATTCTGCACTCAAGAGAGAATGCTGAATAGTGAGTTGGATAATGCTTCCAGATTATTTCACTTTCGCATGCTTCTGCAAAGAGCTGGGAAATGTTCCTCTGGTAACTTTCTTCCAACTCTGTCTTTGTCTCAAACCAATTTAACACAGTCATTTTATAGAAGACGTGCTGCACACACCTCCGGCACACTCCTGGAGGACCTCTAAGATGCTTCAGCCCAGATGTGGTTTAAAGAGATGCATTTCACCATCTGGGATCTGCTCTACAAGGTCTCCACATCTGCTTTCTACTTACACATCTATCCCCCCAGCTTTGTTCATCAAGCTTTTTTGGCTCTGCTCCCAAAGTAAGTCCTTAGCATCATCCTCCTTAGAGCACTGGAGATACAGCCCTCACCTGAAGGTATCTTCAAGAACTCTATGTGATTTCTCCTGGAATGTTCAACTCTCTCATGGCTAAAGTCAAGTCTCGCCTGATAATCTTCTTCACATTTAGTACAAGAGTGGCACATCTAGAAGCTTAGTTTATGTTTTGTGAAATGATGCTAATTTGGAAGCCATCCTCAAATGTTCCTGGAGAACTGAAACATGCTTATCTACCAGAAGGACTCTTCTTGCTTAGCATAGAGATTCAGAGTGGGTATTACTGTGTTTTCTGCAGAGGGAATTCCTAAGAACTGATAATAAAATAAATAAACAAATAAACATCTACAGTGAGCACCTTCCCACCTCCCTGTTAGCTTTTTACCTAATTATAATTCTCCCCCTTCATTGATCATAGTTACTTATCATTATTTTTGCTTCTTATTAATAACAATTACAGTATTTTGGCAAATTAAATGTAGAAATGGTTAAACTCAATATCTTCCATTTTTTTTATTTTTTTAATTTATTTTTTATTTCTTCAAGTTACATCTCAATCACAATCCCCTCCCTACTCCCTCCTCCAGTCCCACCCTCCCACACTCTTCCCACTCAACCCCCATCCTCTACCCTTTTTTTTTAAGTTTTTTTTTTAAATAAAATCGAACATTTATCAAGATACTGAGTAAGAAAATACTGAGTTGACAACATTACAAAATGTTGGATTTGTGGATTAAATTGTATTTTAGAAAGTCTTTGGCTTCAGCTTTACAAATCTTAAATGGAAGTAGAATGGCACCATGTTCTAAGCAAGAATGACAAACCAGGGCTTGGTAGTTTTAACATAAAAAGCTTAGAAAATCAGTAAGATTCTGAAAGCTAAAGCAGAAAAGAAAAATTTAGAAACCACAAAGAGGAAAAAAATAGCTTTAAAAACAAACAAAAAAAACATAAGGGAAAGAGTTCAAACCTTGCTGGTAATCAAAGAAATAAAATGAAAATGGTGATGCTTTTTTTCAGTTGGAAAATGAGAGGAGGGAAAGAGTCCAAAGCTGACCAAGCTATGGTAAAGTTGATATTCTTTTTTTTTTATAAGTACTTTCTTCTTTTTTCTTCAGGTTACATCTCAGTCACAAACCCTTCCCTATTCCCCCTTCCTGTCCCACCCTTCCACCCTCTTCCCCCCCCCAACAGCTTCTCTTTTCATTCCAACAAATGGTTCTTTCTCTTATAACAGTAAATTCTATACAAAACAGCAGAATTAAATATGCCACATTTATGAGAGTTAAATGGCCCAGTATACCTTCCCAATGTCCAGTTCATACATATTTGGCCCCTGACTTTAACCTTCTACCTTCTAACCATCTCCATGAGTTTAAAGTTCTATAACTGACTTAGTTTTCATACTAACTTGCATCACTATTATAACCATCTTCTTAGATCTAGAACGCCCTCTTGATTCCTAAACAACTCAAAATTTAGCTATGAGACTCAAGCTGTCTATTCTTCAACCACCTCAGAGAGCTGAGAAGGATAAATATATCTGATTGTATAGGAAGTGCAGGGCCTGCAGCTTCCAATACTAAGAAATGACAAACCAGTGACTACCTGAACAGTTCCCTTTTTTTTTAAGTTTAAGGTATATCTTTTCGCCCCAACAGCTCCCCCTTTCAGTCCAAAAAATGGTTCTTTCTCTTATAACAATAAATACAATAAAAACAACAGAAATAAATAGGCCACAATTATGAGAGTTGCATGGCTTAGTGTACATTCCCAATGTCCAGCCCATATATTTGGCACCTGACTTTAACATTCTACTATCTAACCATCTCCATGAGTTTAAAGTTCTATATCTAACTCAGCTTTCATACTAACTTGCATCACAATTTTAAAAACATCTTCTTAGATCCAGAACACCCTCTTGATTCCTAAACAACTCAAAATTTAACTATGAGACTCTAGCTATCTATTCTTCAACCACCTCAGAGACCTGAGAGGGATAAATATATCTGATTATATAGGAAGTACAGGGCCCACAGCTTCCAAAACTAAGAAATGACATAGCACTGGCTGCCTGGACAGTTCCCATTTTCTCTCCATACATTACATCATCAATCTTCAGCCGTTTGGCCCCATATCTCTGACAGACATCGATTGTAGAGCAGGAATTATGAAGGACTTGCCTACCCTGTCTTGGCAGAGCTAGGCTGTCGACTTACCTGCTTCCAAGTTTTGTCCTTTTTGGACAGCATTCTGTCTACAGTTGAAGCAAGGGATTTTTCTTGCCAAAAGATAGGCTTGCCACTAATTCAACCATCTCACACTGGAGATTCTTCGATGCTCATCTTCTACTTGGAGTAGAATAGGGGGTGCTGTCAGGAGCTGACATGTCTCGATACCAAAAAAATCTTAAGTTAAGAAAACATCTTTGAATGCCATATTCTGCAGATCTCTTGAGGTTTTTGAAGATGCCCTATCTATCTCTTATATTTAGATAAACAAATGTTGCTTGTCTCTTAGCAACTTGATTTCTGATTAGCTTAGAAAATAACTGTGATAGACTGTCATAGTACCTAAAAAAATGACAAGCTTGAATGACTATTAGTTTGCATTTCTTAATTATCCTAAACAGTTTATGACAGTTGGTAGCAAAAGGCTGAAACGTCACATTTCATTTTTAAGCATTACTAGGAGGTTAGACCCAGGGACTTCTCTCTTTTTCTTTTCTATATCCTTCTTTCTCTCCTATGTAGGGGTGAACAGACTTGAGAAAAAATGGGACATAGACATAATATAGGAAAGATCAAAAAAAAGGACAGATTATTGAATATGTCCTTATACCTTTGTATATTGATACAAAATTAATACTATATTTGGCTAAATTGGTATTGATCTTTGTATATTAATGCAAAATTAAGATTGCATTGGGCTACATCAGTATTGATCTTTGTATATTGATACAAAATTAAGACTATATTTGGCCACAATGGTATTGACCCTTGTATATTGATGCAAAATTAAGATTGTATTAGGCTACAGAGGTATTGATCTTTGTATATTGATACAAAATTAAGATTATATTTGGCCATATTGGTATTGATCTTTGTATATAGATACAAAATTAAGGGTAATACTTTTTAAAGGTATTGTACCTAGTAATGCTTAAAAATATCTTCCATTTCTTAAAGGTCAAGAAAAGTTTTGAAGTTAAGCTGTTGATTGCTAAATAATACAGGTAGCTAAAATAAAGCTTTTTCTCTCCACCCACCCACCCAGTCATATATTCATTCATCCAACCATCCACTCTTCCACCCAACTGTCCATCTGTCCATCCATTTGTCCATCCGTCTATCTATCCATCCAGTTGTCTACCAATCTATCCAACTTAAGTAGACATTCCTGACGGCTTCTGTTTCCCAGGTATTGTGCCAGGTGGTGCAGATGCAACAATAAATACTAAATCCCTTGTTTTCAAAGAGCTCCCTACTCTAGTGGGAAGAAACCCAGGTTAGAACAAATGCAGCATGTGAGAAGGTCCCATAAGTGAGGGGGGAGTCTCTAGTTGAGGGAAGATGTGCAGAAGGCAATAATTATTGAATCAAAACCACACAGCTATTTCCATGATTTCTTTAAGTGGCTTCTATAGCCTGCAGAAGTCTTAGGAGAATAAGAATGGAGACTCACCTCTGATTTCTCCTATCGCTGACCCTAGGCAAGGCTCCAAACTTCCTTGATCAGCTTCTTCTGCATAATAGCATCATTGCTTGAAAATGTCTTTCCTGAAACTTAAAAGGAAGACCACAAGGCAGACCCTTGTGTGCTCCTTGGAGTTTTGATCTCTAAGAGAATAATTATATCATCAATAACTTACTGAAAGCATGGAAAATTATATTTTGTTTATAACCTCTGTTCCATTCAGACACTGTAAGAATTGACAATTTTAGGTAGATCTCTTCTTTCTATGGAATGACCAAGTCAGTCTTCCCTTATGTATGTTTTATTTCCACAAAATAAAATGAGAATGTAAGCCCACCCAGATGGAAGATTGCATGACCACTTCCATCATCCTACAGAAAGTTTGCTAACCTATTGCCTTACCTTGTCACCTAGTTTCCTAATGATGCTCCCTCATCCTTCCCTTTTGATATTTTTTTGCCACCCAACAGCATCCCAGAATGCCTCTTTTGGTGACATCACAAATAGCCACGGGTTGCTTCTGGTGTCCCATCTGTTCCTGCAGCCCTTGTTTCAGTACAGGCAAGATATGAAGCTGTGTGCAGTTGAGGCTGGGCTGGGGGAGGGGATCGGGCCTTTGAAGCTGTTTTCTATCAGGGCCTTGCAGCTGTCAGTGTTGGCTGGAGAAGCCAGTGATTGTCCTTGCAGCTCCCTGATGCCGGCCGTACACTGTGCTTGCAGATATTAATTGGGCTTTCATTATGTGAATGGACCCAGAGGCTTTTGCAGTCAATTCCTATATCTATATTGATTCATAAAAATGCCAATAAATAACAGCTCTCTCAAAGCATCTTTTAATGTTCCTGATAATTAGTTGGGTTTCTGTTTTTCCCCGATTTTTCTCTCTTTCATTTTCTTCTTCTTTTTATACATTGCAACATAATAGATCACAGACTCTCTGGGACAATGGACAGCACATTGGCTAAATCACCTTAGTACAGTTCCATGTTGCTGAAAAGAGGCTTAATGCTAAATTATCAGATTCCAGCTATTGTGCAAACCAAGAAAGAATAATGCTCCAAAATCACCGCCGTGGTGCCTCTGTTCCACTCATTGTCCCAGGAGCCATTGGCACGCCTTCCATTGAGTTCTACATAGAGGCTCAGTCCCTGAAATGAACAGTGGGGCCCAAATTCAAGCCTAGATGCATCTCTTTGCTTTTTTGGTGTATTATAATTTAAAATATATTTTCAGCCCCAGGCTTCAAAAAAAATTTGTATTACATTTGTGTGTAAGCGCGGGAAAAATTATGTTATTAGTTTTGGAACACCCGAAATTAGGCATCACAGACTACCTTAGCACCCAAAATTACTGCATAGTATGCCTCATAAAGTGAGGATAAAAGCAGAAATTGCATGTCCATTTAATTTGCTGAAATTCAAAGGAAGAAAGGATGTTCATTAAAAGTTAATAGTGACACAGCTGTGCAGAACTCTCACAGAAAATGCCATTGTCACAGGAGTCTGACTGTGACCCAGTGTCATTCTCCGAAGCAGAATCTAAGGGGCCTCTGGTGTGTTGAACTGCTGATGGACAAAAAAGAAGAGCGATGACCCATGGAGACAGGGGACAAGAAGATTTTGGAAGACACTTGTTCTGGCTGTCGTACTTAACGAGAAGCGGATATAATTTTAATTCCAGCTAGGTAGGGTAAGAAGTCCTGATGAAGCGCTGTCATTCGTATCTACAAAGATGGGGAGACCTGAATTCTTTATAACAAACTATTTATAGCCACCCCTCTCTCTGACTTTATATTGAAGTCTCTTTCTTTTTAAATAAATAGGTCTGCTGCTTTGAGATGGACAATAGCAGGGATGTAAAACAAAGACTCTGTCACCAAACTGTAACCTTAACAACACTGCAGTTACTATGTGAAGCCGTGAATGGTCCTGCTATGTTATATATGGTAATTTCCAATACAGTCTTTGGATAAAACCAGCAACAAGAGTGGCATAAGAAGATATATAACACTAACTGTATCCCACCCGCAGATAGTTCACCTTGAAGTGCTTTGTGAAAATATTAAGCAGCGGCAGCGGGAGACTAACTTTGGGTGATGAGGATTAGTAAGTGCCAACTTTGGAGAAAACAATCCAGATTTCTTGCTTCCAAGAAATGTGAAGATAGTCAATAGTCTCCTTTATGAATTCAAAAATAGGCAAATAAGTAAAAATAGATGTAAAAAAATTCCCTAAATTTGAGAAATTCTCTGCAAGTCTTTATCTGAGAAAGTAACAAGAGGAGCCTGGGACCATTTAAAGAAAACCAAACTTGTATTCAAGATCATACAGAGTCATAATCAGCGGCGGCACCTTTTAACAAGATTCTCCTTCAGCTTAATGAAGAAGTAACCAGACAGTTAGCGACAGCCTCCAAGACCTTTACCCTTGGAGGTGATCTGGCCTAGGAGATACACAAACATACTTCTATTAATTAAGGTATGCTAATAAGAAAGAAAAAATAATTTCATGCAGAGAGCTGCAAGGCAAGGCAGGCCCTGTCTATCAGAACAAACAGGATAGAACAGGAAAGGGGACAATGTGGAAGAGTCCACACCATCGCATCACCCTTGTTTTCTCGTGCTGCCTGGATGGCTCAGTAGCAGCAAAGCCTTTCTACTAATGACTTACATTTATTTAATGCTTACTATATCCAGTCCTGTGCAATATGCTTACCTGATATGAACATTTCTCATTCCATTAGGAGTTACATGTCTGAAAACATCAAAGACCAGTGGCTACTACTTATTTTTGATAAGGGATTTGAGTGCAGTATAATAGGAAGAGTTGAAAAAAGACGGCATGTCATTTATCTGAATTTTGTGGATTATTCTTTACTTTCCAGTTTAAATTATCTCTTGACTAATGGCATAGAAATTTAGGGTCTGTAAGAAAGGAATACACTTCAGAACACCCATTCTATGTTTACCCCATGAAATATTCTACAGTTCACTCCCTGGCCTGGCTCTTCTTTCTCTTACCATTTCCAGTTATCCCTACAGAGCTCTAAAACTTCCCCTGGGTGGTCACTCTGGCCTGGAAAACCCTGCTGGCAACAACAGGAACCCTTTCTAGAGAGGCCCTGGGTTCTGAACTTCAGACCCAGACACCCGTCTAAGAAGCTGGAGGCCTATTCAACAGAAAAAAATCAGACGAACTCTTTCAAAATTAGTTGTTCCCAGAAAACCTAAGCATAGAATTGACATTCTTTCTGGAATCCCAGGACTACACACCAGACAACCCACAAGTCCACAGACCCACAATCTTCTTATGTCCTGAACAGACCTCTAACGAGGCTTGTGTGGGCTCTGCCTCTCCCAGTAGGTAGCTTCAAATGACTCTAGGTCTTGTTCTCCAATGTCTCCCTCAGCAAACTCAGCTGCATAGCCATGGCATGCAGAGGGTGCAACAGCCTGAGGGTGACTGGTGGACCTTTACCATGCAAGGCCTGTGTTCAAGACAAAATAGATTATGAACAAAGGGTTCCGAAGCATTGGAGGAGCCTGCTCCACCAACAGTCACAAGCCTTCTCGGAGGCCATCAGCCGAGCAGTGGTGCTCCCCACAGGTGCTCTGAATAGGATCTGATCATCTTCACATTCACTATCCACACCCCTCAAGTATGCTAGTGCAAATGGAGAGGAGCGCTAAGTGTAAAGTGATGAAGGTTTTGATGCTCACAGAAAGAAAGGCAACCCATCGTGTGCAATGTTAAAATATGGACTGTGTGGCAAAATCGTTTTTTGGAAATATATTATTGGAATTATTTTTACTTTTTAGAGTGTGACTCATAGAATTTAATGTGAATGCCTGGCTATTATGGTCCACATTTTATTATCTTATTTAAAAGCAGTGGTCAGCAGAGAAACCCTGTCTCAAAAAAAAAAAAAGAAAAGAAAAGAAAGAAAGAAAGAAAAGAAAAAAAGCAGTGATCTAGAATGCTGGAGGATGAACCAGGCCATGATTTTATAGACTAAGATAGTAAATTTTTAGAAATTACATTTGTTTTGCTCTTAATTTTTTAATTGATCTAACAGAGAAATCCTAAATGTAAGGAGATATTATATATGTATATAATACTTTGTATATGAAGTATATATAAATATTTATATTTGGAAGTATAGTTTTTGTCAGTTTTGAGTCTCATATGTGGAAAAGGCAAAGAATTTTGAAATAATTAAAACAATAACTTGAAATATAAATTTTCAAATAGCAATATTTAATATTATTTATTATTTATTTGCTCGCTTTACCTTCAAAAGTGCACTAAAATAAGTTTATTTAGATTATATTTTTAAATTCTTTAAACTTAGAAGTCACATTCATGTGTAGAAAAGGTCAACAGTAAACATTTGGTTACTAGAGGGATTACCCTAAAAAGAAATAAAATGCCACAATCTTTGATGGGATTTTAAAAGTTACCTGTAAACTATAGGTTGCTTTGTTATTCTTAATAAATCAAGAAATTCTTGTTGGTTAAGCTAATCAACTCAGTAAATAAACATTTATCATTTAACATAAGTGACAAAATACTGCCTAGTGTTGCTTTGTGGCTGGCCTCATGGAAATGTTCCAGTTCTCTTGCGTGTGTACAAATCTTACGACATTTGACTTCGGCACACACTGCAGCTAATCAGCCATTACAAGCCATGCCATATCAAAAGTAACACGCACACACACACGCACACACACACGCGCACGCACACACATTTTCTTTCACTTACTCATCTCCAAGTTCAAAATTGCAATCGGAAGCATACTGTCACAGTAAGCAGCATCTCGCAGACAGAATGTACTATAAAATCCCTTTACGTTCTGTTTCCTTGAAGTTGTTCCATTCGTACTGCTGATTAATGATATAATTTGTTCACCTAAGATATTTGGATTCAAGGATAAGATACTTGCTCAACAAAAAATGTACGGTAATACTACTGCTTTCTAATCAAAAAACTAAAAAATATATGACTTTAGGAATGACATTTGCTGATGGCTATGTAAAAACCTTAGCCTGTTAATACTAACAGTGATATATTCAAAGCTGGCATTGAGGGGATGACTTTGCACAATAAAAGCTATGTGTGCTCCTCAGATTGATTGATTGATTATTTATTTATTTATTTATTATTTATTTTGACCCAAGTTTGGATTTCTGGGGCATCAGGTAAAAAAGTCTGTTGAAAGCATCCTATGAACACTGTTACAAGCAGCCCACAGCTGTAACTCAGGTTAAACTACCAGCTAAGAATAAAAAGCACCAGGAAACAAACCAAGGCAAACCTAAAGGGAACAGCCTGCTTATCACATAAAAACTACTGAATAATGCAAATATTAGCAAAGCAAACCAAGCAGAGCCTCCAACTCAGGAAAAAGAAAAGCCTGCAAGCATGACAGTGCTGGCAATCCAGTTGGAGCAGTACTTCCTTCTCAGTCAAGCCTGGGGAAAAGTGGGTCAGGACTGACATCTGCTGGTCTGGTGGATGGGATGTTGAAACCAGATCCTAGGAGAACAAGCCAATGCTGCTGCCTGCCTGGGGGCAGAGGAGGCACAGGCTTGGCAGAAGCCTCTCTGGGAAGCCATGTGCAAAGTGGCCAGCCCTCTACCAAAGCCTCGGTTCCTTTCTGTTCTTTGAGGTTTCACCCTGGTAACCAGGAATGTTTTTCCTCATCACCTCTAAGAATGGAGAGGACGTTGTGTTGGTGGATTCTACACAGAGGGTCAAACTTCCATGAGACCATGGATGCTAAGACCAACTGGATGCTAAGAAATTTGAAAGGGAATTCCAAGCCTTTATCAGAAGATTCACTGGGGGAAATTACATTAAAAGGCTAATTTAATATCCAAATACTGACAATCTGTGTGTTTCCCTTGGCATCATGCTATGGTATCAGCTTTGAAGATACTTACTTTTAGAGAATTATGAACTAATTTGATTTGACTTCTATCCGTCTCTCTTCCACCAACACCATTTTCCAGCTGCACAGACACTAGATTTGTGACATTTTATCCTCATGAGGCCTTGTTTCCATCCTCTAACAAATTTTTTGGTTTTTTTGTTTTTGTTTGTTTGGTTTTTGGGTTTGTTTTTTTGTTTGTTTTGAGACAAGGTCTCACTGTATAGACTAGGTTGTCCTGGAACTCACAGAGACCCACCTGCCTGCCTCTGCCTCCCAAGTGCTGGTATTAAAGGCAGGTGACACTTCTCCTCCCTTCCATTCTCTGGCATCTTCATTTTCTACCTTTAGTAAGATCAGTTTCCTAGTTAGGAAGCTGACTTCCTAGACTTGGAAGCTACAAGATTCTTGGGATGGTGTCTGTCGTTCGCAAACCACCTTCTCAGTTCCTAGCCCAGTTCCCATTATATAAGTAGACACTCTACAAATATTTTCTGACTCACTTTGATAGCTCCATATTCAATATCTCCTTTGTTGCTCTTAGGCAGGAGACTTCTCCATGGTGGATCTGAACAGAACCTAAAAATGCTGGCTTGAATTGATGATAAGTAGTCTGGGCATCCAGCAGTGTTCAGTGCCATGTCATTTTAATCTTCCAGGGGAGATGTCATTCTAAGGTTTGCAATGAAAGCATTAAGTCATGGATCATAGAAATTCTTCTCCAGAAAAATCATTCATAGGCCACATCCCATTAATAAGAATGGACAGTTGGATCAGAGAACTTTTCTCCTAACGTTTGGCTACATGAGTACCAAAGAGTTATTAAGACTGTATGTGGAGGTTGGTGGGATGGCTCAGTAAGTAGTTTCTGCAGCCGGCTGCACAAGCATCATGGCCTATGTTCAGACACTACCACCTACTTACAAAGTCATGCCTGCAACTCAGTGCTGGCAGTGGGGGATGGGAGGGTTGTTACGATTTACTGGCCACCAGCCTAGCTTCAGGTTCAATGAAAGACCCTACCTACATCAAGCAAACAGGGCAGTGAATAATAGATTAGGAAACCTGATGTCTTCCTTTGGCTTCTCATATAGAAAGTCACACCTTCCATTCACACACACACACACACACACACACACACACACACACAAACACACATGCTCCGCATCTTCCATCATGGGAACATTGCCACACGGCAGGGATAATGTTCATTGCCTGCAGAGGATGGCTGAAAGAAAAGTCTACTAGTTCTTAAAGAAAGAAGACTGTATTATTAACACTGAAGAGGGGTACCCTATCAGCATTATTTCATGGCCACAGATGCTGAGGCTGTGTACAGCTGGACGATTCTACACACTCCACTAGGAGAGGGCCTCAGATGTGTGGATAAGAACAAGACAAAGAGAATAATTCTGCTCAGACAATGTAGAAATGGCCAATCTGTATACATTTTCTAAAACAGTTCTAAGTAAGACAGAAACTATTACTTACAATGCTCTTATGCAGACTGAATGTCCTAAGCACTTTATAGTCAGCAAGTGCATTTTCTTAGGCACTGAAACACTATAAGTTGATAATTTTTTGTTATACAATGACATGCAGGATAAGGGAGGAAGGAATATAGGAGAAACAAAGGAAAGAAAGAAAGGAAGGAGGGAAGCAAGAAAGGAAGGGATTTTATTTTTAGCACTTTTTGGCATCTAATATTTTGTTCCAAGGCTAATGTGCTATGCCATCTGCCAAGTTACCATGTCTTTATTGGGTTGCTATGGTATGTAGAGAGAAGAATGTTTTGTAAAGGGTCTGCATGGTGTTTTTATTTCCCTTTTCAACTTCATAAGCTTCTAACAAAAGTGATAAAAATTATTACAAATATTGAGATGATGCTACCTGTAATGTTAGCATCGTATTTTACTTTATGATTCTAATTTTTGAACCCAAAAATAATCCTGAGGTTTAGAGTATTTTAGATCTGTAAATTAGCAAGTGAAAAAAAAAACCTCAATTATTTCCTCAGAACTGAAAGGGAAGCAAAAGGCCTTTAGTCTACTTGATTTTACATGAACTGGGAATATAGGACAGCCGCTCAAGGAAGGTGAAGGGTTGGAAAGTAGGATCCATGCACTTTTTGACAGAAACTTATGGTTGTCTCCTTGTGGTTGATTAAAGCGCACTGTTTTACCTCTGCCTCTATAAAGGGAGTATGAGGTAGCAATTTGATCCAGCTTCATCCTGACCTGATTGGAGTTGCAAATGTTTCTAAGGAGAGTGTGCTGTTTTATTAATTTTCTTCCTCTGCCTCTAAGTTTTCAAGTTTTATTTCTTCTCTGTATCTTATAAAAGAAAATTTAAGGCTGTGTCCAATGGCACATGTATATGTACACACATATACTTAACTGAGAGGAACAGCGATGATCTGCATTGTGTGTGTGTGTGTGTGTGTGTGTGTGTGTGTGTGTGTGTGCCCAACATTTCTACTTTGTAAATTATAGCCTTATTAAGAGTTAACCTAAATCTAAGTTGTACTGGAACGAGGAAGTTTTGTCTCTTCTCTTCATTCTCTCCCTCCCTCCTCTCTCCTATTTCTCCTTCACAGGTCTGCCCCCTTCTGTTCCTCTCTTTCTTTTTTCTACTCCACTCACTTTCTAAAGATCTCCTTGGACACAGACTTTTGAACCTCATCTGTATCAGAACAAAATGTAAGCAGCTTTCTGCATATCACATTTTTTTCATTAGTATGAAACCAATGACAGACCCTGTCCTCCAGAGAGGAAAGAATTTAACATTTTGCCTTGTAATAGCTGGCTGTCTTTTAAAACATTGTCATGTAATTTCTATGCCACCTAAAGTGTCTTATTATAAAAGGCAAATCTCTCTGTCAAATAGATGTCATTATTCAGTCTCAAAAAGAAAATTCTGTGAAGCAATGAGATAAACACTGGTTTCCATGAGACATATTCCAGGCTATGAGCCTAAGAGGAAAGAACTACATAAAGATGAACATTCCAAATACATGGACCAAGATCATGACTCCCTTTGGATAAAAATTATTTATAATTGTCAATTAAAATTTAGAATTTTCTTTATGAAAGATGAATCTGAAAATTTAAGAAATGAGACTTGATATTTCTCATTGGTTTTCCTTTTCTCTTGGACACAGCCATACTGTTCCTTTAATCTTCTGTTTAGAATTAAAGTTATTTAGCCGGTTGAGGGTCAAAGGAATATATTCCACTTCCAAGTTTAAGCCATGAATATCTCTCAGCATCCAGCTTATAATCTCTTTTCTCCCATCTATGAGCTGGCTAGAAATGCAGTAAAAGCTAGAAGTCATATGGCGAGTATGGCATGGCTTTCATCAACCTAGTTCCCCAAATGGTTATGGGGAGCTGAGCCTCTTCACTAATCAGATTTCAGTGAATAAGAAATAAAAGTCTGTGGCATTACACTGTTGAGATTTCAGGGTTTATCTTTGTAGCAGCTAAAGTTGCCCTAACTCTAACTGGAATATTGCCATATCGCAGATGCAAACTGTACAGCATGGTTCAGTGACAAGAGCAGGAACAGCAGTGGAATGGACTTTGGAGGCTGGAAAGATGAAGATAAGTTAGGCAATGGCAAAATCCTTTGATGATATTGCCCCTTCGTATAACTCAGAAGATAGGCCAAGTGCGTGCTGGTTCTTTAGCTCTAGGGGAAAGGGTTAGAAAACAGAATGTTGGTAGCAATTTGCAAAAGGGTAGATGAACTCAGGCAAGAGTTGGCTTGCTTTCAAGCAAAAATAAAACTGAACATTAGAAATGAGAAGTGTTGAAAACTTGGAAAAATTGACTGCTTCTAAAACCCAAACAGTGAAGAATAAGATTGAATAAGACCCAGCTTTGCATCTAAGATCAGATCAGGAGAAAGTCTCCTGGTCTAAGCTAAATGGCCCAACGGCAATGAGGAAACAAAGAAGGAGTATCAATGAAAAGAAAAACGTAACTCATACCTGAGAGTTTTAACCAAGAAGAAGCTGACTGCAAGCAAACAGATTAGAAGTCTATCAGGTTTGTGAAAGAATTGCACAGCCAGGAAACCTACAAGCTTGGATTACAGCAAGCCCTTCACCATAGCAAAAAGCTTTAACCCAAGATTAACAGTAAAAAGTGGGCTTTGAAGGCCAGGCAGTCTCCAGGGAAGGCATTTTTCCCCTCCTCAAATTAAAAGTGGCTAAAAAGGTAAGATCCAAAAAACTTCTAGATGGTAGACCTGGGTTACATGAAGAACAATAGACAAAGGAGTTTCTTCCATAAGGAAGGTTGTGTGCTTACCACTGAATATGTGTCACTCTCAAATCACAGTAAAGTTGAAGAATTACTGAGCTAAACCAGCATAAGGAGAGAATAATCCCTGTCTTCATCCACCTGTTAGCCCAATATGCTTATAGAATGTTGAGGTTAGAAGAAGTCCTGACAATCATGTAAGAACACCTTGCCAATGTCAGCTGACTTCCTCAATGCATGCATGAACCACGGCCTTGTATCTTTTCCCTCCAACATTAAAGGATCTTGCATGAGAAACATTCCTTAGTTGACATGTCCAGGTAGAAGATGGGTCTATGAATTCTCAGATATCGTTCCAATTTATTTGTTTTCTGTTTCACTAGGAATTGGTTTTTCTTGGTTGCAACAAAAACTTTTGCCTCATGTATTGTAAAAATTAAACTTTTCTTCTAGTATAATGTTTGACACCTAAGCATGTCACAAATAGATAAGAGCTTTCTTTTGATTTGACCAGAAGGGTCAGTTTGAACACCTATCTGAATCAACAATAGAATCAATAGAATCCAAATGTCACTTTCATGCAATGAAATCATTGCCTCCTGTTAACTGATTACCGAGGAGAGGATTATACAATTGATGATTTGTGATGAGAGAAGTGTGAACTCAGGATTTAATGAACAACAAAAACAGTGGGAAGAAAAGACATGCATATTTGCTTAATTTTCCCAAAGAATAACATCAATCATTGTCAATATATAAACATATAAACAGAAAGAAGGGTTTAATGTCTTTTAAGATGGAAGTGGCTAGTGATTGTTTAGAACATTTCATACCCTGGTATAGCATTAGGATGTCAAACATTCCAGAAGGCCCATGGAGTAAGCACATCTCCACAAGAAAGCATCAACTTGCAGAATATGGATCTGTAGATAGATTTACTTTGAGAGGTGGTCGTATAAATATATAGTTTTAGACTTGCTTGAGTAAGAGTGGATTACATGAACACTTCTAAGGAAGGCTCATTATAAAGATTCAGTTGATCAAAAGAGGAATAGAATCTTCCATAAATCTAAACTCACAAGCCACAGTATCAAAATCTCATAAATTTGGAACTAAAAGCTCATCTGGATTATATGTCTAGATCTAAAGACCTTCAGAATCTGAAATCAAATGTCTTTCTTCTCTTTCTAAACTGTAGATATTTCAGCCATTTTTACCTTTTGGATGTTAATTATAACTGACTTTTTTTTTCTTTGCTTAAATTTCCATCCATTATTTATAGACTATGGCTTCCTTCTCCATGGTTCAGTATGGGTGGCTATATACTTAGCTATCATATCTAGGCTTCAAGGACCATAGTCAATAAGAAGAGAAGGAACAAAGAAATTCCAAACTCTCACTGGAAGACTGGTTTCTGGATATTGTTACATGTGTTTTCTTGGGCATAATTTTTTGTTAATTTTATTCATAGTAATTTCAGAAGCCTTTTTTTTCTTTCTTTATTTATCAGTTCGAGTTACATCTCCATCACAGTCCCCTTTCTCCACACCTCTCAGTCCTAACCTCCCACCTTCTTCCCCCTCTCCCACCCATCCTACTTCTCTGGAGTGGATTGCCCCTACCTATCAGCCCCCCCTCAGTTCAACAGTCATATGAGTGTTAAGAGGTTCCCCTTGCACTGGGGGCCTACATGGCAACTCTATTTAGGGCAAAGTGTCCCACTAACAGGTAACAAGGTCTATGATCCTGTTCCTTTTGATGTGTTTGTTGTAAGATAGCTATTCTGTACTACATGGCTAAAATCCAATTATAAGTGAATAGATTCCATGTACATCTTTCTGAGTCTGGGTTAGCTCACTCAGGATGAGCTTTTCTAGTTCCATACATTTTGCTTCAAATTGCATGATTTCATTGTTCCATACATTTTGCTTCAAATTGCATGATTTCATTGTTCCATACATTTTGCTTCAAATTGCATGATTTCATTGTTTCTGATAGCTGAGTAGTATTCCATTGTGCAGATGTACCACAGTTTTTTTTTTTAATCCATTCTTTGGTTGAGGGTCATCTGGGTTGTTTCCAGTTTCTAGCTATTACAAATAAAGCTGCTATGAACATAGATGAGGAGGTGTCCTTGTGGATTGGTGAGGAATTGTTTGGATGTATACCCAGAAGTGTATACACCATGGCTGAGTCTTGAGGTAGAGCTATTCCAAATTTTCTAGGATATCACCAGACTGATTTCCATAGTGGTTGTACAAGTTTGCACTCCTACCAACAATGGGGGAGTGTTCGCCTTTCTCCACAACCTCGACAGACAGCATGTGCTGCTGTCTTTTGAGTTTTTTATCTTAGCCATTCTGACAGGTGTGAGATGGAATCTCAGGGTCATCTTGAGTTGCATTTTTCTGATGATTAAGGATGTTGAGCATTTTTTCAAGTGTCTCTCTCAGCTGTTAGAAATTCCTCCTTTGTGAATTCTCAGTTTAGCTCTTTTCCCCACTTTTTGATTGGATTATTTGGTTTCTTGGTCTTTAATTTCTTGAGTTCTTTATAAATTATGGATATTAGCCCTCTGTTGGATGTGGGGTTGGTAAAGATCTTTTCCCAATCTGTAGGTTGATGTTTTGTTCGAATGACAGTGTACTTTGCCTTACAGAAGCTTTTCAGTTTCATAAGGTCCCATTTATTGATTGTTGGTCTTAGAGCCTGAGCTATTGGTGTTCTATTAAGGAAGTTATCACCTGTGCCAATGAGTTCGAGGCTTTTCCCCACTTTCTCTTCTATTAGATTTAGTATGTCTGGTTTTATGTTAAGGTCTTTGATCCACTTGGACTTAAGTTTTGTGCAAGGTGATAAGTATGGGTCTATTTGAATTCTTTTACAAGTTGACATCCAGTTAGACCACCACCATTTGTTGAAGATGCTGTCCTGTTTCCTCTGTATGGTTTTGGCTTCTTTGACAAAAAGTAAGTGCCCATAGGTATGTGGGTTCATTTCTGCATCTTCAATTCAATTCCATTGATCAACTGTCTGTTTTTATACCAGTACCATGCTGTTTCTATTACTGTTGCTCTGTAGTAGGGCTTGAAATCAGAGATGGTGATGCCTCCATATATTTTTTTTTATTGCACAGAACTGATTTAGCTATTCTGGGTTTTTTGTTTTTCCATATGAAGTTTAGAATTGTTCTTTCAAGGTTTGTAGAGAGTTGTGTTGGTATTTTGATAGGAATTGCATTGAATCTATATATAGCTTTTGGTAGGTTGGCCATTTTTATTATGCTGATCCTGCCTATCCATGAGCATGGAAGACCTTTCCATCTTCTGATGTCCTTGCCTTTTTAAAAAAAAGCCTTTATTTTGGATGATTAGACATTCAAGAGAAAAAAAAAATAGGTAATTTATTATTAGAAAGAATAGCATAGATTCTGAAAAAAGAGAACAGTGGAGATAGTCTCAAAGAGGACATCGGAGGTCCTTAGTGTTTATGCTCCAACAAGCTCACAGACACTGATGCAAAGGGCTTGGAGACCACTGACTCTTTGTCCTGCAAACCTTGACAGTGTGGTTCAGGTGCAAGGAGAAACAGGAAGGTGTGCGGGGGATGCAACATGGGTTTGACAGCTTTAGGATGCTGAGACAGGGCCAATACTCCCACCAGAGGTAAATAAGCTCAAAACCGCAGCTGACTGAAGATGCGCTCAAACAACTACAGAGTGATCACTTTTGAGTATTCATAAGCTTGCTTTTTAGTGTTGTTTGTCATCTTCTACAGTTTACTTTTCCATAGTGGCTATGTCCAACAACCGGCTGGCAAATTTCCTTTGATACAATAATCCATTCTTAGAAGCTAAAGCAAGCCAGTTTTGGTCCAGAATTAGGTAACCCCCTTGCCTGGAGATGGAAAAACCTGGCAACAGGTGTTCCACAACCAGCCAGGGCTTACTTGAGCACTGGGGATTGGAATGGCACCAGTATCTGCTCTATCTCCTTTAGCTCCAGCCCAGATTGAAACTTCAGCAATACAGGACTCTTTCTTCCTAGTGATCAGTTCTACAGTTAGAGACTGAAAAACATCATAAGCCTATGGTTCAAATGTTACTAACTAGCCTGCCTGCTTCAGATAATCTGATCAAGAAAATTCCTCAAAGGAGTGTGCAGCATCTTGTTTTATTTGATTCCAGATCCAACGAAGTTAACAACCAAGATTAGCAATCACAGGGCCTGTACAGTTTGCTATGCTGTAGGTCTGGCTCTCAGTAAACTTCAAATAAAGCTGTTTGGGATTAGCTAGTCAGAGTTTAGCATATTGTCATATCACTTTCCTCCCAATTCAGAAAATGGTTGTCTTTCAGGCTGGGTGATGTCAAAACAGGGACACTTAGCCATCTTAGGCATCCAGAAAAAGAAAGAGATTGTGATGGAAGAGAATCAACTCCCTGTTAGTAAGTTGGAGAGCTAAAAGGAACTTTTGTGAACTATAGAAGGGGGTCCTCTTCTTTGAAGTCTTGGCTTTTATTAGGGGAGGATAGAGATTTGACTAATGTTCCTAGACTGACTGTGGTGGCACTCTTTCATGATGGTCCCCAATAAGCCCTTTTCCTGGTGTTTTAATTTTTTAGTATGTAGATGCCTCTTACATTGTGCTACAATGATCTGTGACCAACAGAATATGGCAGAAGTGATAACAAGTCAATTATGAGGTGAGGTTACAAAACGCCTTGACATCTGTCCACTCTCTCTAAACTGCATGGTAGGAGGAGGAACAACTGGTTGTTTTGCTGTGATGGCCCAAAGAAGGGGCAATGTGATACAGAAGTCATGTGAGTGACCTTGCTGGGGAGGGTTCCTCTGCCCTAGTGAAGCCAGTTGATGACTGTAGCCCCCACTGACATCTTGACAGCAAACTCATGATTGACTGTGAACCTGAGCTATCCAGTAAGCCTTTGACCCGCAGACTCTGCATGAGATAATCAAAATTTGTTGTTTGAAGTTGCCAAGTCTAGAGCAATGTGTTATACAGCAATAAATAACCTGCACACAGTCTTAGGCTGTCTTTTTGTATGTTCACTACAGACTGCCATCACTTTTCCACTGGTCTGGCTCCTCCATTGAACCACTCCTATTTGGAGGAAAACAATCAAGCTGGTGATTACATCCTCAGTACCAAGGGCAGTGCTTAGTACTCTGAAAGAACTCAGGCAGTGTCACTGGATAAATGAATACAATGTGATAGAATAAATAGCATGTGGTCATGGGTCAGTCAGGCTGATGGAGCCAGCTTGCGGAGGTGAAATTGAGCTATTCTCCCAAAGTTGAGAAGTTCATAATAAAATTTCTTTCTTCTTTTGCTGTAAGTTTCCTTTCTGCTACCTTACCTGTTTCTCCAAGCTGTATGCAAGTGGAAGGAAGAGTTGCTTCAACTCCCCCAGCCCCTACCTTTATAAAATTATCAGTGTTCCCTTACATTGACTTGGCCCTTGCTGTTTTATTAATGAAAGTATATCTAGAGGCATTTCCATAGACTCTCTCAGAAGTCTTGTGAGACTTGAGACCTACTTCTTGCCAGGTTTTCATAGTACATTGCAATGACTCTAAAAGGGAAAATATATAGAAACAAAGTGGCTACCAAAGGGGCAAAGCTTTTTTCTCAGTACTGAGATTTGACGTAAGGCCTTGTGCATCTTAGGCATATGCTCTACCACAGAGTAAGATATCCCTCCCCACACACCATACTTTTTCTTTTAGATTTTCATTTTGAAACAGGTTTAGCTTTAAATTTGACCCACTCTGTAGCCCAAGCTGGCATTCAACCTGTGATCCTCCTTCCTCAGACTTCTCAAATAATAGGGATTACAGGATTGCACCATTGAGACCAGCTCTTTTCCCACATTTGTGTTTGCTTTTCTTTTCATTCTCCTTCCCCTGGAAAAGTCACTTATGAGTTTGTGGCCTTGAAAGATCGACTTTCTTCTCAGTGCCTTATTTGTTCATCCATAAAATGGAATTAATAACATTGCCCACCCAACAGTATGGGTAGGAGAATTAAATTATTCATTTAGATCTACTAATACACACTTAGGACTGTGACTAGCAGGCAATGAATTAGTGACAATTGCTGTTATAATAATGACTAATTTTAAGCGGAAATAGCTTTTATGTAAATGTAATTTATTCAAAACATGACCCAAAATATGTTTGGGTATATATTTATACATATTTAAAAGTATATAACTCTAGAGCTCCCTCTAAACTTAACAATCAGGCTGAATGCTTCTGAAAAGGGCTTCTCCAAAAGCTACAGACATTCCCTGTCTTAGTAAATGTTCTGTTGTTGTGAAGAGACATCATGTCCAGGGCAACTCTCATAAAGGAAGGCATTTAACTGGGGATAGCTTTCAGTTCAGAGGTTTAGTTCATTACCAGTAAGGCAGGAAGCATGGCAGCATGTTGGAGGAACTGAGAGTTCTATATGAGGATCCACTGGTATCAGGAAGAAAAAGAGCAACTGGGCCTGGCTTGGGCTTTTGGAAACCTCAAAGCCCACTCCCAGTGATATACTTCCTCCAACAAAGTCACACCTCCTAATAGTGCTACTCCCAGGTGACCAAACATTCAAGTCTGTGAGCCTATGGGGACCATTCTTATTCAAACAACTACACTCCCCGACATACAGTGCTGTGTAAGTCAAGCCAAAAGGTATAGTTTTCTTTTGGTGGCTGTGGTAGTTTGAGTTAAAATGTCCCTTTTAGGCTCAAATGTTTGTGTAATTAGTTCTCAGTTAGAGGCACTCTTTGAGTTGGTTTAAGAAGTGTGCTCTTGATGGATGAAGTATGTCACTAGAAGGCAGGCTTTGGTAGGATAGCCATTTTTATTATGTTGATCTTACCTATCCATGAGCATGGGAGATCTTTCCATCTTCTAAAGGCCTCTT
>CAJQZJ010000649.1:1203706-1216052 GCA_907164525.1 Lophiomys imhausi | reverse complement strand
GGGGCCAAATATGTATAAACTGGACATTGGGAAGGTATACTGGGCCAATTTACTCTCATAAATGTGGCATATTTATATCTATTGTTTTGTATAATACTTACTGTTATAAGAGAAGGAACCATCTGTTGGACTGAAAGGGGAAACTTCTGGGGGGAAGAGGGTGGAAGGGCGGGTTAGGAAGGGGGAATAGGGAGGGGTTTGTTACTGAGATGTAACTTGAAGAAAAAAAAATAAAGTATTTAAAAAAAAAAAAGAAGGCAGACTTTGAGGTTCAGAAGCAAACACCATTCCCAGTTCATTCTCTGTTTTTGCTTGTAGTTTAAAGCGGGAGCTCTCAACTCTCAGCTGTTCCTTCTACCTGCCACCACAATTTCCAGCCAGGATAGACTCTTATTCCTTTGGTACCATATGCCCCAGCAAACCTTTTTGTCTGTAAGTTGCCTTGGTCATGGTGTTTGTTTTATAACAACAATAGAAAAGTAACTAATGCAGAAATTGGTACCAGGGAATGACTATTACTGTGATAGACCTGATCATTTGGGGGGTAAGAGTGGATATGGAAGATGTTCAGACTTTGGACTATGGTTAAATGCTATCAGCAGGGCTCAGTGACTTATCCTATGGGAGCTAGGAAGGCATTTGTGCTGAGATCCACATGAACTATGGAAGCCCAGATCAATAGGTTTCAGGATGGGAAAGAATATCAGCAACGGGACTAGAGGGTATCCCTGTGATCATTTGGCAAAGAATCTGGCCTCCTCTGTCCTTGTCCTGAGAACTTGCCTGAGGCTAAATTGAAAAGTAAAAAGTTAATTTGGAGGGACAGAGGAAATTTCAAGGCAACATCATATTGAACCTATGGTATTGTTATCATTAATTAGTATTACATAAGTCTACAGTGAAAAAGATCAAGTGAAGCAGAAAGAAATTGAGAATATGCAGCTTGAAGAGAAAAGGTACACCAGAAATTTTAATGCTTCATTGAAGGTTTGTGCTGAAGAAGATAGTAATAAAAAGAGACCTACCTAACCTAAGCCAGGCAACACGCATCAGGGAACCCCTGAAAGGCTACTGCATAAAGCCTTAGTTGCATTGGAGAATCCAAGATGTTTGAGATTCCAGAGCCATGAGCTATCTGCCCAGGGGAGATATAGACAGGGAGTGGAACTAGACCCAGAGAAAACAGTATGTTACAGGCAGAAGAGGTGAAGCACTGAGCCATCCGGGCTACTTAGACATAGAGCTGCAGGATTTGGTATTTGTCCTGGTGAATCTCAGTCTTTCTTTGGTCAAGTATTTCTTCACTGTGCCCCCATTCTTCCCTTTTGGAATATAACTATATTCTGTGTCATTGTATGTTGGAAGGATATTTGTTATTACAGGGAGTTACAGTTAAGAGATTGCCTTGAGTTTCAGAAGAGAATTTAGACTTTTAAACAGAGTTGATCCTGAAAGACAGTGATTAATGCATTTTCCATTATGATCTAGCCATGAACCTATTGGAGATCTAGGAGTGGAATGTGGTGGTTTGATTGACAATGTCTCCCATAGGCTCAGATGTATGAATACTTGGTTCCCAATCAGTAGCACTGTTGGATGGGTAAGTTTAGGATGCATGACATTACCAGAGAATGTATGTCAATGGGGCGGGCTTTGAAGTTTTAAAAACCATGTACTATTTCTAGTTGGCTCTCTTTGTTTCATGGTTGTGGTTTGAGATATAAGATATGGGCTTTCGGCTTCCAGCTTTCTGCCACATGCTGCCTTGCTGCCCTACCATTAGGGACCCAACTGTCTTGAACCATAATCCAAATAAATTCTTTCTTCTATAAGTTACCTTAGTCATGGTATTTTATCACAGCAATAGAAAACAAATAATACAGTGGCTAATAATTTGTAGCTTGAATCAATAACATGTATTATCTTGCATTTTCAATTGAGTTAGGAATACAAATAGTTTCATCAGGTCCTTTGGTCCCCTAATGGTGGCAATGAAGTGCCCATCCAGGATGTTTTAATGATGGGCCTGCTAGAAACCAACCTGCTTCAAAATTTATTGGGGATATTTGATGGAATGATCTGTTAAGTATTTTAAATGCGAATTAATTGCTACCAGAGGCCTACTTGCTGTATGAGACCATACGCATGTACACCAAGTGATGCTGTTACTTTGCTTGCTAACCATTGTCTCTGATTGGCTTTGATAAAATGCTGAGACTTGTGGTTGGGCAGAGAGAGAGGTAGGCAGGCCTAAGGTATAAGGAATTTTCTGGGGAAAGGAGAGAAGCAAGGAGGGAGAACAGGAGGAGAAGAGGAAGGAAATATTCAATGGATTAGATGGAAAATAATATCTCCACTTGGCCTGGAAAACTGGCATAGTGTGGAGAATAACAGTCCAGGAGCCATATATATATTATACGGTGTTTTATTTGGGGAATAGAGCTATAAGCTAGTTTAGATGGTCTAAGATTGCACTATCTAGGCCAAGACTTGTTAAAATCCATCCGGTGTCTCTGTGTGATTGTTCATAAGTGGGCTAGGGGATAACTCCATCGTCCTAATAATCATAAGTATCATTTATAAATATTAATATTTCATACAATAGATATTAACTTTCTTTAACTTTGACATAGAGCCATAGCCAGCTATTGTCAATAGAGCACCTTCAGCTGCTAGAATCCACCATAGTCCTTTGCCTTATGAACTCTGCCAACATAGCCATTTCTTTTATCAGATCATCAGGAAGAGTCTGTATGCTAGCAAAAAGACTTTTGTTAGCAAATTAGTCATATATGAAGGACTAACATATATCATATATCTTGCATGTTATAATCACGCGAATGGCATTCTATCACCTTGACTATATTTTGATGATTATAGTCCAGTCACAAGTCCTGCCTGCACTCAAAAGGAGGTGATCACACAAGTGTAAATGACAGGAGGTGCATATCAAACATTATCCATCACTGTCATCAAGAGGAAAGGTATTACTCATTTTCCATTTTAATTGCCCTGGGCAGGTTTTATAATCTGTTAACTAGAGGCACAAAGCACAGGAAAAATGGAAAGAACCAAGCTAAAGAGAAGGTGAAAGGGAAAATTATGTTCTATTTGAACTGTGGCAGGAGTGATGCCAGTGTCCAAAACTAGCTCTTTAAATTCCAAGGGCCCCACCAATATGGCTCTGGGGAAGGTACTCTAAGGAGACACACAGAGCAGGCCTAATTCACCAGTCCCTGAACTGGAAACTGGCCCCTGAGCCATGAGCAAAGCTGCCTGACTAATTGGAACTAATACAGACTAATTGGGAAATAACTCTAACCTCCTTTCAAAAGACACAGGATTATTAACAACACAGGACTCAGACATTCCCCTTTCCAAAAAGGGAACAGGAGAAACAGGCTCACATTTCAGCCAGAAAGAATTTAGGTAGCCTTGTAGATGATAACTCAGTATCAGCACAAGCTATGAAATGAATCTGGAATACTTGCCCCCGATTCGTTAAACAGGGTACAAAACTAGAGACTGGTCCAAACCCAGGAAATCATCCTGTAGGTCCAACACATGGCTCCCCTTAAAAAGAACTATAAGCTAGGCATAGTGACACATGCTTGCAATCTGAGGCACAATAATCATGAATTTGAGGCCAGCCTGGGTTAGATAGTGAGACCTTATCGCAAAGGTACAAAACCAAGTACAACAAACTTCATTTTTATTCAATACGCAAGTTTGTTGCTACTGATAACCAACCCAATTGAAGTAGCTAGTAAACAGACTATCAAACCACCTTCACTGAACAGCAAATACAGGTTCCTGGGTCCTCCTGGGGTTTAGATGTAGATGATGTTTTTTTTTTTTTTTACAAACAAGCACCCCAGGAAGTGTTTATGTGATTACTGAAGTGTGAGAGCTACTATAAATAAAACACCACCTCAAAAGTGGAATTCTTTCTTCAAATTACGGTATCTCTACCCTGCCATCCATCCACAACCCTAAATTCCAAAGATGCATCTGGTGTCTCCTCGACTGATCAGTCTAAGAAAACATCTCACAGCCCTGGCTTTAATCTCTAAGTACAAGCAAGCAAGCACACTACATGGGCATGGACACATGTGGCCATGTGGCCTCCCCAGGGAAATTATATAATAGGCTGGCACATGCTGCTGTTCCTAGCACTGCAAATGAAGCCCGGCTCCCATCTCTCTAGAGAACTCCTATGTTTTGAGTAAAACCACAACAGCCTGTCTGCTGCCTACAGCTCGAGGTTACATGAGTCATGCTGGAAGAAGTGTGAGGCTGCTGCATGGCAGGCCCGTGCTAGGCACTGCAGGCTTCATCTGCGACTGCACTTGAATTTTTGCAGGACCCTATTAGGGTCCCCAGGAGAGTTCTCACATGAAGTTCAAGAAATCTGAAGAAACTGTGGCGCTTACATGATGGACTAATTTCATTTCAATAAAATTCCCATATTACATTCAATGCGCCTGGCTTTATTAAGTTTTGTCATAAACGCTGGGAACACTTCCAAATTTAGGCTTGCACAATTATTTTTATTGGTGCGTTAACTAAAAATGGTATATGCATAAGTCAGAGTGTACGTTCGACTTCATCTGGGAAGCCAAAATGAGCTTTGGGTTGATTTATAGTCATTTCACCCCTGTAAATGAGATACAGGAAATGAGAGTTAGCGTTTCTGATCACGGCATTGCTAAAACCCTGAACTGGTTCGTTCCATCCACAGCTCTGTCGTGTATCTAATGAATTTAAATTCCAAATGTCTATCGGAAACGCACAAAGTCACCGAACAAAGAGGCTGGCTTACTCTCAGACCTAGAGCCATCCAAACAGTGCAAAAAGCTCAGATGTTTGTTGCACAAAAGTGGGACTGGGGAGTTCTTGGTGCTTTGAAAGGTTTTAATTGCTATGGAAAAACCCTTTCAAAGATCTGCCCCCTCAGCGAGGGCCCCTTGGAAACTTTTCGTAGGGGAACTGTAAAATATTTATACAGCTAGCAACATTGTTTAAAAAAAAAAATCAAGAAAGGAACCGTACTGAATGAAAAGCAGACTCACTTGGAACAAGCCCTGACGATTTGGGGAACCCTGAGGGGAGGACACTGCTGGTACAGTCCTGGAACACGGGATTCATCCATGTCAGAACCGCAGAAAGCACAAAAATTCATGGATGTGTGACCTGCACGGTCACCCAGTCGTGCATCGAAGGGAAAGTGTTTGGTCCAATGCTCTGCCATTGTCATTCTAAAACTCTGTATTTTGAAGAAGGGCCCCATATTTTGCGAGAGGGGCAGGGAGAGGGAGGGCGGCCACTGAAGCTTGTGGAGCAAAGAAAGTTAACTGGCCTGCTTACAGAATTTCCTTCAAGAAGTTGCTCTGGAACCTGGACGTATGATCCCCATCTGGAGATCTGGTGCTTTGCTTTCCAAGGCCAATCTAGGTGACAGTCCTAGAAGCTGCACATTGCACCGGCCTGATTGGGGCACCCATATTCTACCCACCGAACCCGAGTGCAGGAGGCTTACTATCCGCATTCAGAATCTTAGGAAACCTGGCCTTGAATTTGTGAATAGGATCAAAATGTGGAATTTGGGAGTTTAAAAGGACTGTGGTGATATCATTTTGTAGAGTAAATGTATTCCCAGGAAAGAAGGAAATTTCCCAAGGCAACTTAATTAGTCCTGGTCAGTGGCAGGACCTAAGGTCCATGCGCCTCTCTCGTTCTGCGGCATCTGTAAAGAGGGACTTACTTGGATAATTACAGTTCCCAGACAGCCTTGGACTCACGTGAACTTCTGCTTCTATGTGTTCTCAATACTTCAATCAACAATGGCCTTATTAAAGAAAGGGCTGGAGAGATAACCACTCTCTCTACATCAATTCCCCAAATATTTTCATTTCCCCACACCAGCTTATCTTTCTCTGATGAAGCTATATGCCAATAAAAATGTCACAGTTGTCAATCACATGGCCTCTTGAGAGTCAACCTACACACTGATGCCACCAACCCTGTAACCCTGTAGAAAGGAGAGAATCCAAGGCCCAACAACCCACAAAGTGGGTAATTAACACCAAAGAAATCCAAATTTGACTACATCGTGGTGGCCGAATTACTAAGATGCAAGATGAGACAGAGCCCTAAACTTTCCTACAGGGGAGAATGGCTGAGGTACCACCATAGTCTCCTCAATCAGAAGGGACCCTCTTGTCTCGAGACAGACTTAATTGCCATAATTCAATTAACATGCTTTCACTAATTACCTAAGCTTGGAGATGACAGTTCAGCAGCAGCACCACTGAGAGTAAGCCAATTTCTTTTCATTTTTTAACTTAGTCTTAATTATAAGTGAATTGCATTGATTTCTTTTTCACATCTTACCTTCAGCTGTTTTGTTGTGGAACACTATCATATCATTTAAAGACCCTGGGTCTTTGGCAAAAAAAAAAAAAAGTATTTATTTTGTGAACTAACTTCAGCATTCATAAATATAAATTCACAAATATATAAATCCCCTTTTTCCTAGATGACAACTCTTATCATACGTTAAGATAAAGACTATTCACACCAAGTGTGATGATCATTTATTTATTCTGAAGTATATGTAAAAGATTCAATAAAGATTTGTTAACTAGTAATCAATATTGTTATTAGATGAGATGACTTTAGGCACATAAAGAAATGCTAAAGACCTAACAGCTGTGGTACCTACATACAAAGTACGAACATGTTCTTTCACAAGGTAAAGTGTACGACCATTCATATAAGGAGACATTCAAAGGCTACCTGGGATTTAAGACACCGAATGCGTAGTATATTCTATAAAAGTAGTAATTGGATTAGTTCTTCCGCTGAGCAAGATAAGAAGACTGGCCTTCAATATGAGTTACCATAGCCATACACAAATGAGAGTTGACAAATGTGAATTACCTGCTAGAAACCAGCAGACAGTGGCCCCACTACATTTGGAAACATTTCAACAAAGCACAGAATATCTCGGGGGGGGGGGGGGTTGGTCCAGTGCTAATTTGCATAACAGAACAGATTCATTTTGATAAACCTCTGCATTCATTCTACAAAAGACCATATTCTTCACACCACACTATTACGAAAGTTTTAGTATTTCCATGAGTTTTGATTTAGTAGAAATTTATGGGAAAGTCAGAATTTTTATATATTTAGGATTTCATCATTATCAGAGTAGAATTAAAACTATTTTTTTTCTCTTTATGGGCTCTTTGTCTCATTTTCCTCCCTAGTATTTTATTTTATTTAGATGAAATTTTATCTTATGCAGTTACTACTTCATAAGGCTCCAGTCTGAAGAATAAAAAATACCAAAGGAACATCATATCCCATTGATAGTATCAAATGAGCAAACTGTTATCAGCTTAGACAGCAGGGAAAACAGACATTTGAAAACTCAAGTAGCCACCAGCTATCAGGGTTCAAATGGGAAAGCCAGTCTTTGCCTAGGACCATCAGGCAGATTCCCACCCATCCTCACTGCTTGCTTGTGTCCTTCCTTTTCTCCAGATACTAGGCTTCTTGTTTTGGGTTACTTTATCTTACAGAACAGTAAACATTTGAAATTCACCAGTTATTAGCTATCATTGATGTTTATTTATCCTAAAAGGAAATAATCTTCCCAAATGTCAACAACTCACTGCTATGTTCCTGTTCCGGCACCTACAGAGTTTTGGTAAATATTCTTATGGAGTAAGAGAAAGAAACTGAGGCTCTCATCTCATCTACCAAGGTCTTTGACTTAATTGGAAGTTTTTCACTAACATGGGATAAACATATGGCTCAAACTCCTGAGATTTAGGAAGACAGTAAGATTTCTTGGAGCCTTGGAAGAGACATTATCCTCTTGTTGCCCCTCTTCCCCCAGACTTCTAGGAGGACTGTGGTTGGTTGAGCCTTGGTCATTTGGACATACCCAAAATACAGTACCGAGCTACCCAGACTGAATCAGGTTACTACTTCTGTGGCCAAAGGGATACAGACTATTGTTCTCCTGGCTTCACTCATCTGTAAATTTGTGTTGTGGAGCAGTAGGAAGTAAGAACAAGAGTGGGTAAGATGTTAGGCACAGGCAATAATGGTGACCAAAGGATTAACCTCATCTGGAAGAGAACAGGCTTTTCCAAAGTTCTAGATACTTAGAAGCAATAGTCTTAGAACAAGTAATTTTTACTTCACTTTGTAAGAGCCACCTTGATTAATGAAAGTTCAGTCACCACACCTATTTTGACTGAGCATTCTCTTAGAAAAAGGCATGCCCACATGCCAGTAGCAGTATTTTACAGTTATAGCCAGAGTACTACCAACTGGTCATCAAGGATATGTGACTTGGAAAATAATGCATACATCATGGTTTACTTTGGGAAAGATCTGAGGGACAGGAGTGGCAAGGGTTAGGGACAAAAAGTGTTCACTTTCATTTTAAAGTATGTTTTATTGCTCCTAGGCACAAAAACCCAGACTGTCCTGGAAGATCTGCTCCTTCTGGGGCCCTGCAGCTTCCCCCTGCTTTCCTGTGGGTGTGGGATGCTTTCTCATACTCACACCACACATGTAAATCAATCTCCTTTCCACAGAGATATGTGCAAAGGGATGACTTTTTTTTTTAACTCTATGAATTATATTTTCAGGCCACATGTGGTTGCACGAGAAACATCAATCCCCTCTTCTCCCCCATATTCCTTCCCAACATACACTTTTTACTCTGAGTGTCAGGTCAGGCTTCTCTATTTACACAAGGACAGAGAAAAGTTGGAGGAAGGTAAAAGGGTCACTGGGCCCATTATCCTGGCTGTCTATGGCTTTCTCCTGTCATTTCCTCTCATCCATCACTGTCCTCCCTAGAAACTCATCCATGTCCCTTGAGTTTCGATTATTTTTTTTCCTTAGGTAATGTTCCTTTTACAGAACCTATTTTAAGATCATTTTGTTCTCTGCGAAGTTGTTTGGCCAGAACGTTCCTGTTGATCCGGGCTTTCCATCTACCCAGATTGGCTTCCTTGTTCCCACATTCAGGGACTATTAGCATTCTTTCTTATTGTGGGGAACTGGGCAGTAATCTTATACCATATGTATTTTTATATTGAAAGTCATGAGATCCTTATTTTGCATTCCTTAACTATGAGCCCTCTTCCATTTCCCATCCTTCATAAGGGTAAGCCGGGTCGCAATGCCATTAGAGAATTCCCAGAGAAGCTTGGGAATCTGGTCCTTTGATTTTTCTGTTTTGCAAGGATGGGGGAGGGTTCCCATTTGTTTGTTTGCTTTGGAAAAAGTCTTTTAAGTTCTAGTCATTAACCGCCTAACTCCCAGGTACTTCATGCTTGCCACCCTGATGTCATGGTAGCTATTGCTGAGAAGCAAGCCCAGGCCAGGGCGGGGGTGGGGGTGGAAAAAAGGCGGGAAACAAATTGGAAATAGACGCTCTTTTAAAGCTTGCCTGTGATTACTTAATGAGGAAGGAATGTGGCAATGGACATGTTCAGGATTTAAGGACAAAGGATCTTCAAGGTCTTTTCATTCCCTAACTTTTGCAGATCGCAGCTTCCAGGAGTTATAAACAATTGTCCTATGAGCAAATAAGTTTGGGAAACATCGTATCAAAATTCAGAGAACACATTAGCATATTAAAGGCTCTGATGGTTTCACATTAAATAAACTGAAGTTAACTTTGTTTAACTCAGCATTCCCAAAACCTATTTGAGCTTGAAAAGCTTGCCACAGTTTACCCAGAGGCAACCTGCAGAGCCACATTCCTTGTACTACTCAATTAGAGGACAAAGAAGTACATTCTATTATCTTAAAAGTGGTATGCATTTTGTATATATTAAATATATGAATGTAATTTCCTTCTCTAATCATTGTTCACTGCCATATCTCATGGACCAAGGCCATAGGGATCACTGGCGCATTGGCTGAGGGTAGACGGATTCCTGACTTTTTCAGAGACACAGGTTTCAAACAGAGGGAAAGAAGGGTTTTTTGTTTGTTTGTTTGTTTTTTGTTTAAATTCTTTTATTGCTGAGTAGATGCATCTTGGAATAAATTTTAGGGACCATATAGAATTTTACATAAGGGATATCTAGGTAAAAAGGGGAAGCAAGAGTGAAACTACATTTTTGTTGCTGTCAATATTTGAGGGATGATTGTACAGAGAATGTGAAAATGGAAAGTGAATTGATCAAATCTGATCCAATTACCCCGTCAAGGGGTTGCGGTCTGCAACAGAGGGATGGGTATGGGAAAATATGGAAGGGCCAGAGTGGCTGGCTCCTCCCTGGGAGACCTCTGGTATGGACAGGCAGATTTGATGTTAGGAATTCAGTTACATAGCTCGTCCCTAGTTTTGAATATGGTTTGGAGAATATCCACTAGGTCCAATACTATCATATGACCAAGGGAGAGGGAGGAAGTCAGCCTTGATGGGTCAGCAGACCCCAACAAAGGAGAGCAAAGCCAGAGTGCAATGTCTGCCACTCAAGACCCTGTGGGACAGACTAGAAAACAGGGGCATTGTGTGTGGTCTGCACCCTACTCACTGTGCACATGTGAGAATTTGTGAATCCCGCTGCCCCTTCCTTGCCCCAACTGACCACTTCACGAAAACTGGGGAAAGCATCAAAAACAATTAACACTGAAATACATTTGGAGAGACAAAGCATTAGGCATGTGGCATATTTGTATTTGTGGGTTGGGATAAAATTAACCTAGATGTTTAGTTACTTATTTGCCTGCACATCTGTAGAGTGAGGTTCATGAGGAAGGAAAGAGAAACTGGAGAAAGGAACTGTATTTTCTTCCATATGTCTGTGAATTTTAGTTTGGAATTTTAGACATTGCTGCATCCTGATTTGGGTATTAAGAAAACACTTGCTATGAACCCAACTGTGGGACAGCCATACTGTGAGCACAGCTTAAGTGCACTGTTATAGTTTCCAGCTTGTTGGGAAGGAGCCAATTCACTGCAGAAAACTACCGCCAACCAGTATTTCTCCCAACACACAGACTAACACCTAGTTTAATATTCTCAGTATACATCCAAAAAAGAATGAAAGAATGAATGTATAAAATGTGCTCAGGCCCTGACTCTTGGGACACACTCTACAGGGAGTTCACCTGTGTTTGTGATCATGCCATGATTTTCCTCTGTGTTCATCCTGCATGTTTGCCCCCTTCTTCCAGTACAGCCCTCTACAGGCCAAGGGCCTGTGTTCTCCCAAGGCTTTTCCTGGGCCTATAAGATGACATAGTTTTTTGGCTATAACGACCCATTTGCAAGTCTGTCTCCTCCTACAGACATTAAGCTGATTGAGAGCCCTGTCTTCCTTATTACATTATGATGATGCTTCCTACAGTGTTCATGGAGTGTATGGATTAAATTGGATATTTTTTGATTCCTTAAAAGCAGAAAAAGAATTTTTACTTTTTCAATGCTTGCATGCAGGTTTTCATGACCTCTTGTCCTTGCTGGACCATCAAGACTGTTGGATGTGGTAGAATGGCTGCCTCCCCTCTACACTATCCCTCTGGCTGGAGAGGAACTTAGACATTCAGAGAGCACCCACAAAGTGTTCTATATCTTTCTTCCCTCTGCTCTGACTGTTGTGGTATTCACCCCTACTGTGTCACAGACACTTAGAAGTATCCCCAGACATGCAAAGAGCTCCTGAAGATACAAGTTCCTTGCATTGCTCAAGGAACAATAATGCTGGCTTCCCTTCAGATCTCACTGCATCAGAGCCAAGCCAAGACTGCTAGGGTGGAGCCAGGCCCTTTCCTGTCTGTGCTCTTCAAACAAGAGTCAGAGCACTCATACTTGGTAGTTATCTTTGGTAAAGACCACTTCTCAGTCTTTTGGGTTCTTGGTGATAAAAGGAAGATTTCTCTAGGCCTCCAACTAGGGGTCAGGTGGATGTGCAAGTCTTTATCATTCTTGTGATTTGCATTTCTTTTCATACTCTTTTACTGAATTGTAAGTGTGAGATGGATTTTTCCATAAGGGCGAAGATACTGCCTTATTTTGTTCAGTCTCTAGCCTCTTCACTCGCCCTTGTGCCTGTCATAATATAATGGTGATAATTGTAATAATTATGGGCCATGGAGAAGGTCAACTGGTGCAGGTGCTTGCTGACCAAGCCTGACAACCTTACTTGTTCTCTGGAACCCACATAAGGGCAGAAAGGGAACTGACTCCGCAAGGTGGTCCTCTGACTTTCATACCTATACTATGGTGCAAGTGCCCGAACCACACACCTTTCTCTCTCTCTCTCTCTCTCTCTCTCTCTCTCTCTCTCTCTCTCTCTCTCTC
>CAJQZJ010000649.1:1146159-1203696 GCA_907164525.1 Lophiomys imhausi | reverse complement strand
CACACACACACACACACACACACACACACACACACACACACACACACTGTAATTGACACAGCAACTAGACTGCTCCTTACTCTCGATAGCACGGAAACTTCCTGTCGCTGTGACTCTGGGAACTGGGATCCATTCTTGGATGCAGACCCAACAGACTGAATAGAGGAGACCTCTCTAGTGCACTGAGGGGACTCATAGCACAGCAAAAACGGCACAGGTGTGCCAACGAAGTATGAAAGAGAAAGGCAAAGGGTGTGTAGCTGGGTGGTAAAACTAAGGACGCATGTAGCAGCTAGTAGAAGTGGGGGATTCCAAAGAGACAGAAACATCATGCCTCCAGGAGACTTAGGGGTAAAGTTCCTGGTGAGGCAGACTAAAACAACCAAGACCTCATCTAAAAACCTTCATTATCCTTTAATTCAGTCTCAGACTGGGCTATGTAAAGATCAGTACTTGACTCGGTTTAACAGGCATCTAGTGAGGCTTTGGTTGTTATGGCCCCTGCCTGTCTTTACAACTCTTGGGGAAAGAAGAAAGGAAACAGCCAGGCCCAAGCTTGAAGCCAGCTAGCTGTAGCTATGCGCGTTCTGGTCAAAATCCCTCCTGTTTCGGATCTGGATATACATGCGTTCAAGAAAAGACAAAGAAGAAAAGAGGAAGCAAGGGATGCAGTGACATAGAAATGGAAACAGGAGAAGGTGAGAGAGGCTTCCGAGTCTCTGATTTGTATGGTGCGATCCCTGACATGGCTCCAGCTCAGTGGGATTTATGTGGCTTCATTAATCACACTTTCTTTTGAAATGGAATTTTCTGCCTTGGGGCCTTTGAGCATTGACATCCAAACACAATATATTCCTTTAAAATCACCTCTGGATAAAGACAACCTGTGGAGGTAATTTCCCCAGCGTGTAGGTGGGGTCTGTTTGCTTCTCACATTTTGATGTAGTATGTAAAACTGGCCCCTCCCTGCCCAGAACAGAAAGGAGTCCCTTGTCTCTGATTAACGACAAGCAGTGCCATCTAGTGGCCAATTGTGTTTATCCTGGATGAAGAGAAAGGGGCCTCCCAGCCCAGCTTTCTCAGGACTGGGAAAAACAATCACTTTTGCGATCCAGTTAAATGACAGAGACAAGAGTGTCATAGAACTGCTGCCGACCAAAGCAACTAAGACCAGGGCAGGCCTTTTGTTGATGAGTTGTCAGCTTTTGAGGGCTGGGAAGTCCACTCAAACCACACAGAACAAAGAGTTTCCTGGGACTGGGGGGAAGGCAATGGAACACTCTTGCCAAGTACATATCATCTTATCTGACTCTAAAACTATCCCTGGTTTGCTGATGAAGGAACCATAAAGAGGTAAGTTCGAAGTCAAGAAGTGAAAGTGGAAAGGGTGGAGTTAATCCAGGTCTTTCTACTCTTTTTCTCTGATCCATTTTTGTTGGAATTTCCCTTCCTGGAGGCCAACATGTCTAAGTCTTCTACAGATTGTCTGCAACTGAATTGTCAGTACCACCTTAGAAGAGACAGAGGCACTGTTAGGATTCTTTTTTTTTTTTAAACATTTATTTACTTATTTATTTATTTATTTATTTATTTATTTATTTGTTTGTTTGTTTGTTTGTTTGTTTGTTTATTATGTATACAGTATTTGCTCTACATATATGCCTGGGCAGATCTCAATGTAGATGGCTGTGAGCCACCATGTGGTTGCTGGGAATTGAACTCAGGACCTTGGGAAGAACAGCCAGTGCTCTTAACCTCTGAGCCACCTCTCCAGCCCCACTGTTAGGATTCTTAAGATCACAGTTTCTTTGGCTGAGGTACAGAGGGGACCCATGCTTTGTCTCTCGCTGCCCTTATCCTTGAGTTTGAAGCACAACAGTTGGATATTTGCTAACTTTGTGCAAAGCCACCACCAACTTCCTCTCCTGCTAAAGCTTTGCCCTGGACTTCAGAGCATCCTCAGGGCACCTGAGCAACCTCCTTACCTCAGCACTGAGCCTTGAAAGTGAATTCGAACTTGTCAGATCTTGCTTTAACAAATCATTTCCTATGGATTGCACAAAATTTAATTGTGCAGAAATAAGTTTAAAATATATTCTTCATAACTGGAGAACAGAGAGCATTTTTTGCAAGAAATTCCTTGCTTCACTTTACAAAGTTTACTTGGAGTTGCTCAATGTATGACTTGGTCAGAAAAATAAATGTTGATTTTTCCCATGTTTCTGAAAGTTGGTTGAAGTAGAAACAAAATATATATACTGGAATATAAAGCCTCTTCAATGCAACCTGTTAACCATGGGGACCAATGAGGTAGCTCTATTTGTTCCATTGTACTGCAGAAAGCGAGACAGCATTTAGCTACAGCTGGTAGTAATGAAGTAAGCGTATGTGGTTCTGGATCTTTAATCAGGTACTCAGCTATAGTTACATAGGTAACTTATTGTGTTGTTTGAACAGACTCTAATAGACCACACAGACAGACCAATGTGAGGGATATAAAGTTTTAGGTTACATAGCAAATTAATATATACTCTTAATTTGGCAACAACTACTAGCCAAAGGCAAAAAAGAAAAAAAGACTGCAGAATACTCTGCCCTCAAGTTAACATGTATACCACAGCCCCTCCTCCCAAGACTCAGGGATCATTAAGGAAGAGGGGGCAGAAAGAGTGTAACAGCCAGAGACAGTGGCCGACTACAAGAAGACATTGCCTTCCAGACATATCAGGGCCGCTACATACATCAGCTCACTGATGTTACACAAGACCTCTGCAAATCCAAGACACATCAAACTCCAGCAAACAGAGATGAATTGGGCATGAAATCTCACCCCTAGACATGGAGCTATTGTAAGTGTTAGCTGCTGGGAATGGGAGAATAAATTTTCTCTAAGAATGTAACCCCTGATAAGTCAACCACACTGTTACAGCAGAAGGCCACACATTCAAAAATAACTTGATGGGTTAAAAAAAAAAAAAAGACATAAAGTTGGGTGGATGGAGAAACAGGATAGATCTTGGGAGGGTGGTAAAAATGATTGAAGAACTAATAAAACATTTTTTAAAAGACAGATTAACAACAATCAAACAAAATATCCTCTTGCCATTGTAGTTGAACCTCTGGAAAATAGTAGAAGAATGTCATTTATTAATTAAAACTATAGCTTTCAAAACTTGCTGCTGTATGACCAAAAATGGGATTCAAGTCTCAAGTGTTTCATCATCACCCTTAAAAATCCTTTTCTCCTGAAATGACCTGTGCCTGAGATTTTAGAGAAGTGATTTTTGAAACATTGTATCACAATTACCTGTTTGTTCACTAGCAAACACTGGCTTTTTTAAAAATACGGACTTTCCTGAAAAATGAAATGTAGACTATGTAAACATGGAGATAATAATGGGGTCTGTTTTGATATTTGTAAAATGCTTCTATAAAAATTAAAATAGGTAATGTCTCCATGTTAATGTAATTAAAACCAAGAACGCATTTAGTCTCATAAAAGGCTGAAAACGAATTTGATCTAACAGTAAGACTGAAAACTTGACACGCTCTCACAACAGCAAGGGACATTAATGCCAACAAGCCATTGATGAGAGCATCCATTGATTTTCATGGTGTTCAGTCAGGGAAACCACATGAAGAGCCAAAAGCTGGGATTGCGCACACACGTGGGTGAGGATGCAGTCACCCTGGGGATGCTGATTTGGGCTGCTCTTTGTTTGCAGTCTACAGTATGATTTTTAAATTTTCTGAAATCTGTGGTGCAGAGCCCTTTTCCCAGCAGAAGCTGACTCCTAGGATTCTACCAATGGAGGCTAGGCAATGCAAGAGGGCATTAAATGATCTTGGAAGATTAAGGGTGAATGTGATTGCTGTAGCCCTACTAGATGCCAGTGTTGTCTTTCTATACATGCTCACGTGCTAGGTGGTTTTTATTTGTGGGTACCTTTTCTTTTACATATAACAGTCATCTAGCACTCTGTTCCCCTCCCCCCATGGGAGAGCATAGACAACTGGGCTTACTTAGGCAGTTTTCACTGGCAGAGAGCCAATCATCAGTGCAAGGAGGCCCCCTTCCAGTGACGACACCAAAGAGGAAATTTCAAACGCGGTCTGTTTGGGCAACTGCCCCAACTGTGTGTTTAGGCTCAAAGTCAGGCCCAGGCTAATTATATTCTAGTTCCCCATCGTTTTCAGTTATCACGAGGCAACGGTGGTGGTTTGAATGAGATGTCCCCCAATTCTTCAACAATTAAATACTCAGTACCCAGTTGGTGACCCTGTTTGGTTAGATTTTGGAAGAAAATCTCACTGGGGATGAGCTTTGTGGTTTCAAGGGTCAGGTGCCATTCCCGGTTGGCTGTCCCTCTTTCCTGCCTTTGGTTCCAAGTGTGAGCTCTGGGCTGTTTCTGCCATCATTCCTGCTGTGCTTTCCCTGCCGTGATGCCCATGGATTCCTACCCCTCTGGAACCATAGGCCACCCAATAAACTCTTTGCTCAATAAGTTGCCTTGTTCACGCTTTTTAACCACAGAAGTAAGAAAGTAACCCATACAGCAGCAAAACCACTAGTGGTGTGCGAGGTAAACTCACAGGCTTGTGGAAACAGCCAGCCAGCCATTGATGCTTTTCTCCACAGAGCAGGGAAAGATGGTGATGTCAGCTCTCGCCCCCTCCTTCTGAGACCAGCCTCCTGACATGATAAAGGCTCTCTTTTGTCTTCCATGACTGTCCCCATGACATAGCTGATGGACTTTGACTAAAGATAAGCCTGTTTCATCCTTTCCAGAATTCTGGAAAAGAAACAGCAGAGATCCCCAGCTGCAGTCAATGCTTAAGACTGACTTAATAGAAACACCTGACACATTTCCAGTCACATAAAAGTAAGTTTCAGAGAATCATAGTAGCATTCTGGAAGAAATGTGATATGGAGACAGCATGCTTTAGTTCTCCTAACTATCCTGGCCCTCAATAGTTTCTGAAGCTTCCTCTAAGCTCATTTTTCAGTTCATGCCTATTTTGTGTTCAGACTGAGTTTCTGTCACTTATACCATTGAATTCTGATGAACTCAGGATGCATCCTCAAATGTACTGAGAGTTCATTGCTCCTTCAGTCACTTACCGAAACACAAAGAACCCTGGATGGGCTGCTCCTGTTTTAACTAAAGAACTGTAATTCGGTATTGTCTTGAGGTAACTTTAGTCCTGGCAGTGAGAGAAGGCCATGCAGATCTGAGGTAAAGGCCAGGCCAGGGCCTTTGGAGTAGAAGGCGAACATGTGGGACCAGAGGGAAGGAAGGGTGTGAAGTCAGCAGTAAGAAGAAATATCAGAGTGAGAAATGGTCTTGAAAGGGAGTCTTGGAGGAGACAATAAACACATTTTACTGCTTCCATAACATGGTGCTCTGAGACCAATGTTTTTGGGCTCATAATCAAATAGCGACTGCTGGCTTTGAAAGGAAAGGAATGGCATTTATTCTAGTTCTTCTGCACTATTATTTGCAGGAAGTCACTGGCTCTGAAAGAACTTGATCAACCTTATATATTTTTATTTGAAAAAATTTTAGTATTCCATAAATTCAATACACTATTGCTAAGTAATTGAGGAGACAGGAACTAGGGCATTAGTGCAGAATCTTCTAGTGATCCCTTATTTAAAACATGTCTGCTACAACTGGAGAGCAGTAAAACCTCATTATAACACACTTACAGTTGACATTTGCAGGCTGTATTGTTCATGTTTTTAAGTCCTGGAGAAAAGCCCACTAAAGCCGTGTTACCCACATCAACCGTTAGCCACTTACAGTACAAATCTCAGTCTTTTGGAAAATGTCATTAAAAAAGTTTTGCCATAGATGGGCATTATTTATGGCTTGAGCCCTATTGTCTACTTATAACATGCCCGTTATCAGACCCAAGTGACCACTTCGGAGATTTTCATTCTGAGCAACAACTGGCTTTATACATTATCCAATGATGCAGGAAAGTTAAATTACAGCCAGTTCATATCATAGAAACAAAACGTTTCCTGCAATTACTGATAAGAGACAGTTCATTTTCTCTCTGTCATCCTGGAAAAAAAAAAAAAAAAACCTCCTAACAACAATTCATGCCTGGTTAAACAGGATTTCCACATCTCCTGCTGACATCTTTCCAAATAATTCGGAGCTGTTATTACTGTATAGCCCTGGCAAGACTCAAAAGCAAGCAGACTTGACGAGTCTGCTCAAAGCACAGCTTAAGTAGTTGTAATTAATAATAATTACATGCCCACCACACTACAGTTTTGTCATATTATCTGTCAATGCAAATAAAAAAAGATCCCCATACAACACACTTACAGCAGGATTGGTGTATTAATATATTGATTACATAGATGCCACCTTCATAAAGTTCAAAGTATTTGTTCCTGTTTTTATTGATAGTCATTATTTTATCCACTTGCAAAATGTAACTAGGATGCCATACAGCATGTAGCCACATTTTTTTTCTTCCAAAAGCCTCCCCGTTCCTGCCGTGACTCAGATTCGAACCGAGGTTGCTGCGGCCACAACGCAGAGTACTAACCACTATACGATCACAGCGAGCTACTGGTGAGCTGAGTGCTATGCTTCCCTTAAAAGCCACTGCAATTTAAAATTTGTGGAAACACTGCCATCTATTGCCTAAGTGTGTACATGTTCTTGATATTGCCAAAGATGAGCCTTGCTTCCATCCCTGTCTTGAGAGGCCCCGGCACCAAAGCCACCATGGAAACAGCCCCTCCTTCTTCATTGGCTGGGAAAGTTGCCCTAGGAGAGGAGAAACTGGATCCACTGTCTAGGAAATGGTAATCAGGGTAACAAGGCAGACAGGAATTGGCAGGTTGATTCATGCTTTCTACTGTTTATCCAGCAAAGGCTACACGTTGCCCACCGCACTAGCCACCCTCTCTGGTGCTTTGGATGACATAAACTGGAGTCTCTTTGTGTTCTTCCTGCTGTCTGTCTTATTTGCCTGTGCTTAGGTAGCAGAGCACCACCATAAAAATATGGCAGAATCAAAAATGCCCTGAAATGCAATTTTGCTGAAATGCGCTGAGAGACTTTTTCCTAGCAGAGAAACAGAATATACTCCAAAAGACAGAAAGCTCCCTCAAACCTGCTGATCCCGAAGCAATTCTTTTCCCTATTCCAGGGTTTAAAAGGCACAATCTAAAACGGCTTCCCTTAGCACCAGCAACCCATCAGACAGGGAAATAGTATGATCAGGGCTCCATACATTTCCAGGGAAATTTTATTATAAACTTTCTTGTAAAAATTATTCTCCACAAGGTATTTGAAGGGCTGAGAACCTTATGAGAAAGCCTATAACAGTCTGTTGCTATAGAATAGGCCATTATTCTGTTATCTCTTTTAAGCCTTGGAAACCTTGGCAGAGCAGGCTGAATTAGCAGGAAAGGTGGGTGGGGTGACAAATCAGAGTGCTGATTGTTTGCTAGGAGCTCCTTGGTCTCTGGAGGGGGAGTGTCTCTGGAGGTAGTGTTAGGTAACAAAATTTCATTCTCTCCTCTCTGATCCATATCCCTTCTATCTTCTTCATATTTTCATAGATATATTTTCTTTCAGTGGTGCTGTAAAATATTCTTGCCCAGTTTCCTGAGCTCTGAATGGTCTGTATAAGAAACAAGACAAAAGGTAGATGAGCCTAGCGGGCCACCAGATGCAGAAGGGAAAAAAAAAACAAATCCCTTAGTGAAAAGGAAATAACTGTTTTCCAAGCGGAATCTTGGTGGGTCATCTTTGATTGGTTGGTTACATTGTTTTTTTGTTTGTTTTGGTTTTGCTATGGTCAGTTACTAACTGAAATACTATTTTTAAGAAAAGGACTCCTGTGGTACAAATTATGGAATGAGATTCTGTTTGAATTGTGGCTTGGAGAAGTGTTAGGCCATTTTTAACCTTTGTGCTTTTCTACTTAGGGATCATAATGGTGTCTACCCCACAGGACTGCCCTGAGAACAGGTGGTAGGTACCTATCAATATTTTAAAAAGGGTAACCACAGGAGAAATGTTAGTTACCACAGTTTAAATAAACACATCTCATTAGCACCTGTAAATCATTTCATACATCTGTCATTCTAGGATATACTATGCGACAATGCTCAGAATAAGGTTTCCTCTGTTTGTGCCGTCACAGGGCCCTGCTGTGTCTCTTCACTCAGAGTCCCAGGCTGAGGGAACAATTGCTCTCAGAAGCCGACTGCTCATTGAGCTATGCTCGTTGATTGACAAATGGCAAGAGTGCTCTGAAGATCCTGAAGCAAGCAAATAAAAGCTGTTTGGAACAGGTGAACCATGTATTCTTGCCCTGGGAGTCAAACTCTTGGACTGAGAAATATGGGTTTTGAACACAGTATGCAATAGTCATTAAGTAGCCATTGGGTATTTGGGAGTTGTTGGGAACCATATTTTCTAGGCTTTGCTGACTGTTTTGCAACAGGAAGGAAGTTCATCCTCATTCTGCTATCCTCTTGGATCTGTGAGCTATGTATGACGTAATCCAGACTCTGGTTCCAACAGCCAAAGGTAACCATCACAACCTTAGTTTCCATTTCATGTCACCTCTTTACAACTTCCCAAAATGGAGTTCTAGCAAAAAAGAATGTAAAATAAAGAGCAAGGGGACCTGAGAGAAGGTCTTATGCTGGGCTCATCTTTTGTTGGGTTTCTATGGCATAATCCATCTGGAAATAATGCTTGAAATTTGCTTCCACTGTGTCTGTCAGCACTGTGTCCTGTTAAATAGGATGCATGGACATTTGGCTTTTGGTGTCTTAATGCAAAGACCCAGGAATAAACTCTCCATTTAAATACATCTGAGAAGCAAGTTGCTCAGTTGATCAAGGCAGACAAGATATGCTGAAGGAAGTGGGGGTTGCTTTTCCTGAATCCTAGCACATTCTCCACTCGCTCTCCCTGCTTGACCTTGGGATGCTCACATCCCTCCTCATAAAAGTAAGTGTAATCAACCTAGATGCCTTCTAAAATATTTTGTTTCTCTGACATGACACAAAGCTAACTTACAATACATTTATGAACAGTAATGCAACATCAAATTTTTGTAGGAAAAAAAGGAACCATTTAAAGAGGAATGGTCACCACTATTACAGCCTGTGTTTTTACTGGAGGTCACAGAAGCTGTTGTCTAGCTGGCTTCTGGATGTTTGTAGCCTTAAGTCTCCTGCCCATGCGAACATATTTTAAGTATTTAGGAACTGGTCTTTTAGATGAGTGACTTAAGCTGAGTGTGGGGAGGGATTTTCATTTTCTTTAGTAAGTGTTTAATACAGTTTAATTTTGTAAGAAAGAACACTAATATAAGACCAGATGCATATACACACTGTGGATCAAATTGTTTGCAGGCTTGAATGGCAAAGGGTTCCAAGATGACCAGCATCTCTCATTTGTGAGGGGCACTAAATGATGGATTTCTCTCCTGAAGACACTGTTGACTTCCCTTCTCAAGTGTTTAAGAGGAAGATTGATGTTTACCAGGGTCTCATTGTTAGGGTAACAGCCTTGTTGCTTGACTGCATGCAGTGGTGTCCCTCTGATGGAGTTGTTACCTCCTGGTTGTTCATAATGGATTCTAGCAGAGGGAAGGGGGGGTGACAAGGGGCCAGGGACTGCTCGGATCCTCACCTCCCAGCTGAGCCCTGTCTCCTCTGTCACCCTCCTCCCTCTTTTCCCAGACTCAGTTCTGTTTTCTCCTCCCTTGTCCCCCGCTTTTTTTTTTTTTTTTTTCTGTTTGCCTCCTGCCTCACTGGGGGTGGGGAAATGACAGTCAGATCCCTCACTGGGCTGGAGGCCAAGCACGCCAATCCATTGGGCTGAGGTTGGCTGCCTGCCCAGTTTTCAGACAAAGGCAGGTTGGGAACCCCCCTACAAAGAGGGCTCCACGGTCCCCTCCTCCCAGGGTCCTGTCTCTTTTTGGGCACTTTCTAGAACACTACCTCCATCCTAGGAATCTCTCTCTCTCTCTTTCTTTCTCTCTCTCTCTCTCTCTCTCTCTCTCTGTGTGTGTGTGTGTGTGTGTGTGTGTGTGTTCACATGAAAAGGGAAAGCAAGAGAGAAAGAAAAACAGAGAGGGAGAAAGAGAGAGAAATTAAAATTAGACAATCCAGTATCTATAAGGGGATCAAGGATTTCATGTACACAGTGCATGCCTCAGAGAGTAAGTTGTATTTTCAGAAGGAAAAAATAAGGCAACTGAAAGCAAGGGAAGCCCAAACACATGGTAGCTTTGAGTTTCAAACTTACACGCAAGTCTCCATCAGAAGCAGTGTGGAAAGGTGGACTGACTCAGATTTGAACATATCCTTAAGGTTTCCAGCCTGCATCAGAAGATCTGTGATTCTGAGAAATCACAAAACACTAGAGAAAACGCATGATTTTCAGAATGCTTGTAACCACAAAATGTTTTAACAGCTTACATTTTCAAGAGTAAACTGCCTGGAGTGATTTTCCCTCTGCTTATTAATGAATTCTATTTAACCGAGTCAGAAATCTTGCTGTGGGGAAAGCTGGAACTGCGGGTTGGCTGGGAGAGGGAGGGGTGGTGTTGGTTGGTGGTTTCATTTTAATTTTTTTTGCCTGAAGGCACCATTATAAAACTCCAGATGCAAAGCTCTCTAATAGAATTCCTCCTCCACATAACACTCTGGAACATACGGCCTAACCTTTATGGCTGGCAGTCCAGACCTCTGGAAGCCTTCCGAAGGGGCTGGTCCATTAATGATAATGTGAGACAACAAGGAGCCCCCCAGACAGCAGACGGCCTCCGGCATCAGAGTCAGGCTCTGCATACAAGAAAAGGGCCCACTGGGTGGGAGACAGACCCCTTCAGACTGACGGCAAGTTTCTTTCCATCACATTGAGGCTTGGAGGAAGAGAAGCAATGGAAAGAAGGGAACAGTTAGCAGCCTGGATTTATCTCTGACAGATTCAGCAGGGAACTACTTTTCTTTTATTATTTATTATGATTATGTTTTCTGGAGCACTGGGGATTGAACCCAGGGCCTTGAACACCGTATTCCGGCTTTTCACCATGGAACATGATCTACGCTAAGGCTGAAAGCCTTGGATAGATGATTTGACGTTTCTGGGTTCTTTCATACAAGGGGGAAAATGGTATCTACTCTAGAGGGCTGCCATGAGGATGTACTAAATGTGTTCTATGCTGAAAACTATGTCTGGTACTTGGGAGGCCTTAGCACAGAGGAGCCCTAAGGGATCAGATGTGGAAGCCAGCTGCCCTGTGTCCCAAGGCAGCATGAAAAGAGGTCAAAAGAGCAGGCACAGGGCAAGGCCCACGGTGGCCTGAAGTTTACCAACTTGTCTCTCTTCATGATGCTGACTGTTCATGAGGAAAAGCCTGGCTGCTCTCCACAGGGAAAAGTATTTCAGGGCCTGGACAAGTGGTTCCAATTTCAGGATCAGATGAGCCCAACTGCAAACTGTGGTAAAAATAAGAGGTGGGAGTAGAGCAGAAGAATCCAGGAGGCTCCCAAGGCAGGTTCAAGTTGATTTGTTGCCCCTGTGCCTTAAATAAGCCAATATCTGAGCCAGTTCAGCTCAGAAGTAAGTGTCTGAAGCAAGAACTAGGAAGTACTTCAGAGGGAGGAGAGAGCTGGAGAGAAGAGGTAGCTAGGTAGGTGGGAACTATAGGTTGATCTGTCAAGCCTCTATGATTTGTAGCAAGTTTTCTCTTAAAACGACTGAGCTGTCGCATGTAGAAATCACCTAGCCCCAGATGGGTGGGGTTGAGAACAGAACATAATCTGAGGCTTTTTGCAAGGGCTGGACAGTATGTTAATCTCTTGTGTCCTTTGCACTTCACTGATGTACCAGAGCACCCCAGCCACCAATCTCAACAAGCTTCAGAAGTTAAGTGTGTCTGGGTGTGCTTTGGAATTTGAAGTGTGACCTCACTTTCGAGTTAGTGTGAGAATAAGCTGATAAATATATAAGAGGTTTTGGCTGGATGTGGCAACACATGTGTAGCACCAGCACTCAGGACAGTGAGATAGTGGGATCATGAGGTCAAGGCTAATCTGGTCTCCATAGCAAATTTGAGGCTAGCCTAGGTTATGGGACAAGATCCTGCCTTAAAAAATGCAAAAAGTTTTCCTGAATTGATGGTTAAATATTTTGTTACTGATGGTTTCAGCACTGTCCATTTCTGAAGAATGTTCCATCGGTGCATGTTTATTAACTTGGTAGAGTACTTGGTCAACTTTAATCTTCTCTATGAATATCAAATTGGTTTTTTGTTTGTTTGTTTGTTTGTTTGTTTGTTTAGGGACAGGATTTCACTGTGTAGTCCTAGGTGTCTTGGAACACTCTTTAGATGAGGCTGGCCTTGAACTCAGAAAGCCACCTGCCTCCGCCTCCAAGTGCTGAGATTAAGAATGTATGCCACCATTCCCAGTGAATATCAAATGTTTTAGAGCCCAAATTGCTCCTAATTAAAGTAAAAGGAGAATACCAACAGAAGTCAGCAAGATGGCTCACTAGGCAGGGACACTTGCTGTTAAGCCTGATTACCTGGAACCCACATTGCAGAAGAAGAAAACTAATTTCCACAAGTGGTTCTCTGCCCTCTGCATGTGTTTTATGCAATGTACACACACACACAAACATACACACATACATACACACACACATACACACACACATACACACACATACACATACACACACAGAGAACAAAAATATTTAAATCTGAGTAGGCTGTCTATCTGATCAGACCTTGATAACTTGGCTATCAGAAATACCTGGAAGTGCTATAGCCTGCCTCAGTCTCATTTTTTTTTAGTGACATGCATCCGAGAGAGGAACCAGGACAGTGAGTTACAACAGACACAAAGTGAACGCATCACGTCCTGTTTGTTCACGTGTTCTCCTTTCTTCATGGTAAAGCTTATGATATGGGAAAGCCGTTTAACCTCCTTTGCTTCACTGACTTTAAAAAGAACAACAACAACAAAAATCTGCTCCTTATCTACTATATGAGAGTGCTAAGAGAAAGATGTGAAAGAATTAATAGAAGGGTTTGAACAGTGTTTTGAAGAGTATTATTCCCAACATTGCAGAAAGTACACATTAAGGTTATAAGAAGGCAGTTGTCTATCCTACAAACCCTGGGGTCGTAAAGACATGGATGAAAACTGTGGACTCAGACAACTTTTCCTTGATTATCACCAATTCTTTGGATGATTGAAAGAGAGAGAGAGAGAAAGGAAGATAAAAACAGAGAGGAAACTAGCCTAATTGAATGTAGGATAAACTATTCATTAACAAACTAAATAGCTACGCATTTAATAACCTATAGTGCCTCATGGAAAGCCGAGGTACTGCCAAAAGTAATTGAAGTCTGCGATTCTCCAAACTGTTATTTAGAGCAGGTTTTGGCAACGCTCAGTGAGCCTGCACCAGTTTTAATTGTGCTTTTAAAACCCAGGATGGAGATTGCATTTCTTCACCCGTTATTTGCATAGTGAAACCTCTTTATGGTGAACTTGCTTATAGTAAAACCTTATGCCGTGATTTTAAAGTTCAGTGCATGTGGGACCCATCTATACCAAAACCCACACTTTCAGTTCTGACCTTTTAACTGATTAATTCCCAGTTGCACATTCCTTCCAATTTGGTCTCCCCCCTCCACCCCTACATCTAACAATGTGGTGAACTCTATTACTACTAGAGAAAGCTTCTTGGGAGGCTTAACCTACGGAGAGAACCCCCAGGGGTAACTCAGTGGGCCCTGGCAGAGATTTACCAAGTGGCCATGTCATAAGCCATGGTCACCATGCTCTACAGTCCTGGACGTTGTTAAACATACATATACAATGTGTCTTGTACAGACTGTTCATCCCCACCACACTCAGCTATAGCACTATTGACAAACCGTGCCCATGTGTTACTTTTCCTAACCTTGTCCCCATTGACTCTTTGTGCCTTACCACACAGACACACACTTGAATCTCTTAAGGCTTCTAGAGTTTCCTACCCAGTAAAAGCAGTTATGAATAACACCTCCCACAGGAGGTTATGGAGAGGATCATTTGAGAACCAAACAAAGGACTCTGCATTTGAAAACTGGCAGGCAATATACAGCCATGTAGTGTTTGCCTAGGGCCGCCATAACAGCACCATAAATACAGCAGCTTAAATGCGTAGCTCTGGAGGCAAGAAAGAGCCTCCAGAGTGGGCTGTGAGCTGAGGACCTGAACTAGCTGCTGGCTACTCTAACCCGCACCAATTCTATAAGCTCTGTTGGGAGTCCCCTTTGATTTTCACATCCCAACCATTGTGGCTCAGTGTTCTCATCTGTTAACTTGTCTCCCTAGTTTTACCCTTGAACTCACCTTCCACACCTAGAAGGAAGCGGCCAGTGGGCACAGGTGGCAAGGAGCAAGGAAAGCAGGGATAACTGACGAGGGCAGAAGCACTGAAAACGGACGAGCAAGTAGGCATACTCAGCCTCATGCTAGAAAGAAGTGTGTACACACGCCAGGCAGCAGACATGGAGAAGGTAGACAGTGGGGCAGCCTTTGTTAATGTCACCCATTTCCTTAGGAAAGCATTTAACATCCTCCAAATGCGGGAAGATCCAGTTACTCTTTCACCATCACATCCGTTTTCTCTTTGACGTTTTAAGAACTATAAAATATGTCCAACGAACATGGAAATATATGCACTAATAATTTTTAAGTGCGTATGGGCTCGATTGAATTAAAAGAGAACATTGTGGGAGAGACTGGGAAGATAGGAAGGAGGGGAAACTGAGATCGGGATGTAATATATGAAATAATAAATAAAAAAATTTAAAAAGACAACATTCCGGGACCGGGACCACAAGTCCTTACTATCCATTCTCTGCCTTCTCTCAGAATAACCAATACTCTGACTTTGTGGCAACCCTTTCCTCGTTCTTTCCTGCCCTGACCACCCATGTACATATTCCTCAGGTGCAAATGAACTAACTGTGCTTGCTACTGACCTTTAAATACACGGAACGATAAAATGTGAATGAGTTTGCAGCTTGCCCCTTATTCTCATGGCTATGTCAGTGAGTTCTGTGCATGGTCCTGAGTACATGGGCTTTGTTTGCTCTTGGTGCTCTATGGTGCTTTTCTGTCCCGACTATTTGGTTGTGTTGGTTGGTTTTGTCACCTTGACACAAACCTAGACATATCTTGGAAGAGGGAATCTCAACTGAGGAAATGCCACCACATCTTGTCCTGTAGGAAAATCCACAAGAGGCATTTTTTTGCTTGATGGTTGATGTGAGAGTGTTGAATTCACTGTAGTGTTGTCCACCCTGGGCAGGCAGTCCTGGGTGGTGTTAGAAAGCAGACTGAGCATAGCCGTGGTGAGCAAGCCATGGGGGACAACCCAGTGAGCAGCGTCTCTCTGTGAATTCTGGTTCAGTTCTAACTTCAGGTTCCTGCCCTGAGATTCCTTCATGCTGGACCACGATTGGACTGTATAAGCCAAATCTTTTCCTCATCAGATTGCTGGTCACAGTGTTGTATCACAGCAACAGAAAGCTAACTAAAACACTGGTACATTGGGATTTGTTTGTTTGTGGTTTTTTTTTTTTTTTGAAACAGGGACTTTCTAAATAGCCTTTGCTGTCCTGGAACTCACTCTGAAGACCAGATGGCCTGGAATTCATAGAAACCCACCTACCTCTACCTCCCAAATGCTGATATTAAAGGTGTGTACCACCATGTCTAGTTCTGTAGTTGATTTTTATATTTGTTTTGATCTGACAGGGTTGCCAAACCCTCTCAATAATTCTGCTAATCAACTTTTAGAATTTTCTACGTTTCTATGTTCTGTATCATCTACAAATAATGTCATTTAAAATGACAATTTTGATCATCTTTTTCCCCTTTTCCTTCTTTTTTTGCTGTCCTAGCTAAGTTCATCAGAACAATCTAGAATAAAAGGGGATAGCAGATATTCTTGTCTTTTGATTATTTTTAAAGGAATGTTCCAGCTGAAGAAGTAGTTGGTGGGTAAAGTCTTTTACCACACAGAATGCTGAGCCAATCCCCAGAATCTATGAAAAAGTGGAGAGAACTGACCCCATAAAGTTGTTCTCTGACCTCCGAGCATATACTGTGGCACAAACACTCTCACACACACATCATGCATGTGAACACACACACGATTATGATGGTGGTGATGATGAGAATAATAAGTAATTCTAAAGAAATACTCCCCATTTTTATCTAAAGTATACCAGTATACATTTTTATAGATAGATTGGCAAGTTAAGAAGTTTCTATTATTAGTTGGCATAGGAAAATTTGACCTTTTCAAACTTTAAATAATGAAATAGGTATTACATATTCACAAGTACTCTTTTTGGATTTCTTGAGATAATCATGTGATTATTTTCTTCTTTTATCTGTTAATCTGAACGTTAGTTTCAAATGTTAAATCAACTGTGTGTTCCTGAAGCAAACCCAACTTGGTTAATTGTGCTGTTCTTTACGAGTACTGCTCATTTAGCTTTCTGAAGATGTGCATGAGTTTTACTGTGTTCTTGAAGGAGGTCAGCCTGGCCTGGGCTGGGTGGAGTTTAGTAACCAGTGTTTATTTCTACCACATCTCAAAATTGCTTTGTACCATTTTCTTGATGGCTGAAGACCATTTTTTTTTTTTTTCAGAACTACCAGTAGAGGCTCTGCTTGGAACAAACTAACAAGTTTCATGTGTCTGGAAACCTGGGGATCTGTCTTCCTTTCTGAGGTGGTATATTTTCTAGATGCCTAGAATCCCAGGCTGCCAGCCACTGTCCTTCAACATTCTGGACCTGTCTGGCTCTCATCCAACATCCTTGCTAAGGAAGATGTTCTAGAGGTGGAGAGATGGTTGAGCATTAAGGATACATTCTGCTTTTGCAGAGGACTGGAGTTTGGTTCCCAGCAACCATGCCAGGAAGCTCACAAATGCTGTAACTCCAACTTCAGGGGACTTACCCTCTCTTCTGGCCTTTGATGACAACTGTGCTCATGTGCACATAAGTGCACGTAGACACATATATACATGTAATTTTAAAAAAATCAGAAAAAAACTGATCTCAAATAGTTACTCTGCTGGGGAACGGGGCTTGGCTGCCCAGCTCTTTGTAAAGCTATTTCTTCATTTTGGTTTTGGTTGTTTGGTTTATGTGCTGTATTTTCCTTTGGTTTTTAGTTTCACTGTATTGTGCCCAACTATGGCTTTCATCTTAATTAGACTATTCGGGATTAATAAGATTTTTTACTTATTTAATGTTTATTACTATATGTGTGTGAGAGAGTATGTGTGTATGTCAGTGTGTGAGTGAGTGTGTGAGTGTGTGTGTATGTGAGTGAACGTGTGTGTGTGTACATGTATGAGTGTGTGTGAGAGTATGTGTGGGTGTGTGTGTCTACTTGTGAGTGCAGGTACACTCACACCACGTACCTATGTGGAAGTCAGAGGACAAGTTTCAGGAACCGGTCTCTCCTCCCACATTGGGTTTCAAGGACTGGACACATGTGATCAGGCTTGTGCAACAAGTGATCTTACCTGCTTACCATTTCACTGGCTTACTGAAGTTCCTTGAACTTGAATTGGTATACTTCTTCAGTTCTGGAAGTTCTTGGTCATTAGCCCTTCAAATTTTGTCCCTGCTTAATTGTCCTTCCCCTATCCTTCTGGGACACTATTGAAACCTATTATCCAGTCTAACCAAGTCTAGCATGTCTCTGTTTTCATTAGTGATCACTATTGTTTTGTTTTCTTAATAATTTTTAACAGATTTCTTCTACCAAGACTACTCATTTCATTTCTTTCTGTATAACATCTAGTTATAGTTTGTGCTAGCCTGTGAAAATTTATACCTATGTCACATGTACAGTAAAATGATATGAAAATTCAAGATAATTATTTATCTTTAAATTATACTTTAAAGGTTTGCTTTAATAAACAGTGTAATATCTTTGGCAAAGCTAGCTAGATAAATACACTTTCTGCCCCTAAATAAACTTGATTATATAAAAATTATGCAAGAACAAGAGGAAATAGAAAAATATTGAAAAATATTCATATATCAATTATCCAATATTAATAATTATCATTTAATCTTTTTAAAACTACACACTTTCAACAAAATTTTCTTAGAAAATTTTAAAGCAAATGTTTAAGAGTATGTAATTCCAAATGAAATGAAATTCCATCTGAAAGTATCTCAATTCATATCTCTGATTAGAATGTCTACCTGTGTGGGTAGCAGAATCAACATGCTATTATTATACCTAAGAAAGCGAGATATTTTGTGTGTGTGTGTGCATGTGTGTAAGTTAAGGAATGTTCTACAGCATTTGCTGGAATTCAATTTAGTTCTCTGAAAATGTGCTCAGCCATTTCTTAGTTCATTATTTCTCCCATATGTTTTCAAGTCAATAATATATCTCTTTAAATATATTATACATACTTTTAAAAAAGTATTCTGTCTGAAACCGCCATGATCCGAAGTCCTTATGGGTCTGTGTCTGCTGCATTTAAGTGATTGCTTATTATGACTTATTTCCCTGTGCCTTCAGTTGATTTTTATTGTTGGATGCTCAATATTCTTGGAATCCTACTCATGAGAATTATTTAGGGTCTGGCACAGATATATGTTCTTTATAAAGGATACATATTTGTTTGTACCAAGCATCTGGTGGCACAACTATTCAAGAGGTCACTCTTGATTAAATTCTTGGCTTTGAGGTTTTTCAAGCCGCTCTGGGAATGTGGATTCAGGCAGTAAATCTGAGATAACTGGAGTTACAAGTTCTCAGTGGTAATTTATTATTTTCTTGCCTTCACTCAGCCTCAAGGTTAAACATTGTACATTCTCTTTACAGCCCTTAGTTGAGTATGGGAATAAGGGGAAATGACAAGATTATTTCTAGCTCACATTAACCCAAGTGTACAACTATTTGACACATGGGCTTTTGGTCTCCTCATTTTGGCAGCATCTGAGATTTTTCTAATATTCTCTATACCATGGAATTTTTAAAAGTGGGAATTCACATTCATCTGTTAGAACAGTTATCTCATTTTGTGGGCTAACATTCTCTCCTTTGATGGGAGTTGATCCACACATTTAAAATGGGGCTTTTCACACATTATTTTAGATTTAAGTCCTAATTGTGCACAGAGGGAAGGCTCATCCAGGAAGGAGAAGTCTGTTCTATAATTCATACTGTTCTAGCCTTCTGAACAGTGATTCTGGAGAAGGTCTAGTCAAGACACACACACACACACACACACACACACACACACACACACACATGCCCCACATATAGAATCATAAATGGGAATAAACTGGAGTGGAAAAGCCTGATCCTTTGCAGACATCTCACTCTTTGAGAAGAAGAACCACAGCAGGTCAATGTCTGTGAACTAAAAGAGGCTTCGTGACTAAGTTCATTGGACACACAATTCCTTTCCTGTGCTATAACTCAGTTGTGTGACATGTGTCTGTCTTATGGCCTGAGCTATGCTGATTCTTTCTGGAATATGTTTCATCCATTTAGTATATGTTTCTTTCAGTACCTACCATGGTGAGGTAAAGGGGTGAAACTAACCAAATCAAGGAACTGAAAATGTTTTAATTAATGTCTGAATTGACTTAACTGTTCACAAAAAGAGATCAGGAAGAAGATTGTTATTTTCATGAGTGTGAATAGCCCTGTCTCCAATACTTTCATTGTCTTACATGAAATGACCTACTCCTGATGTAAATGGGCTTTCTGGAAGATATGATTCATTCTCAAAGGTCTTTATGAGTCTGCAAGAAAATCTCAAAGCTGAGTATGGAGATCCGAATGGAATGAATGGCGGCTTTGCGGAAGACATGGAAAGAACTTCATTCTCCCTAGAGAGAAGGACAAAGAGCCAGAGCGGAGGCATGAAAGTACAGAGGTATGGTTAATTATATAACAGGTGAGGTGTCTAAAGGACTTCCCACACCATTAATGGCTGTTACTTAATATTCTACTTCAAGGGTTTAGGCTTCTGCAACATTCCCAACCTCCAGGAAAGTAGGGTATATTCACAGAAGTCTTGTCTGGGTATGGAAGAAACATCAATGCAAATTACAGAAAGAAAGTTGCTCCCTGTTTGGGTCAATGCTAAAGCTGAATAAAAAAAAAAAACAAAAAACAGTGCTGTGTCAAGCCAGTAAAGAGGAGGAAATTGAACAAACAGGTAATAAAAGGTGGTTACCATGAAACTTCAACTCCCTGAGAAATCTGATGTACTTCAATCCAGAGTTTCAAGGACAGATGTTTGTATATAACACTTGGGTCATTGTTAATATTGGGAGCAAGTTTGGCAGCTTTAGAAAGTCCCTCTAGCACTGGGTGTGGTGGTGCACATCTTTAATCCCAGCACTCAGGAGATAGAGGCAATCGATCTCTGTGAGTTCAAGGCCAATCTGATCTACAAAGAGAGCCCAGGACAGCCAGGGCTCTGTTACACGGAGAAACCCTGTCTCGAAAAACAAAACAAAACAAAAAATTCCACTAGCTTATGGCAGTCACAGTCATTCTCAAGGTCAACCAAGAGTCTTACTCTTCCTTAGGCATGACTTTATTTCTCTAGTTCTGCCTCAACCATTGTTTCCAAACTTAATTGCACACTGGAATTCCTGGGATAGCTTAGACTTATTTGCCCGACTCTAGGCTCTCTGCTTTAGTTGATATAAAACATGGATGTCAAGACCAAAATCTTCCAAGTGACCCTAATGTGCAGAGAAAGTTAAATCAGGGAGCTGCAATTGTATTATAAAGGTGCTATGGAATGGCCATGAGAGAAGGTAAAAAGTACTGAGAACTTATGAGAGAAAGATGATAATAAAGCACGTTAACTTTGATGAAAATGCATTCTTACATAATCCAAGTTCATACTGGAACTGGAAAATGAAAGTTAAAAGATAAATAAAAGTGATTTGTAAAGCCCGTTGTATGAGAACAAAACCTGTCTAGTCACCCAGTTTATTAGTGTTGTATTTACATGAACACAGATGAACTTGATTTTTCTAAGAAACTCCTCCCCAGGAAGCTGAAGTTGAAAATGGAGTATTGTTTATTTCAAGAAATCCCCTCATTGTGCCCAATCCCAATTACTACATCTCCAGCACAATCCCTGCAGTTAAGGCTCAGGGGACATCTCTGAAGAAGGGGCAGAAAGACTGTAAGAGCCGGAGCACAGAGATCTGCTGTAATATTGTGTGTCTCTTAGAAATGACAGGGAAGCTTCACCTCCAATACCTCAACAATGTGGCTGCCTAACAGGACCCAAGCCAGGACAACACCAACACACATGCTGTTATGGAAGAACTACAGAAATGCAAGTAAGGAATGCTGAGATCTGGAGAAATCATCCTCCCCAGAGATGAGCCCCCTAATTGGTTATCCAATACCAAGTAGTCAGTCCTGAAATCACATACACACAAGTAACCCTAAATGGACTGAGCAGTTTCATTTAGGCATTTATATTTGTATAGCAACAACAACTAAAGAAAAAGAAACTATGATTTTGAGAGGGATCAAGAAGGGTATGTGGGAGGAACTGGAGAGAGGAAAGAAGAGAGAGAAATGATGTAATTATATTTTAATTAAAAGAAGACACTTCCCTCAACTCTATTCATTGTTTTCCCATTCACTATCCCTTCTTGGGATGATTGATGGGTGCAGAGATGATTCCCTTTGACTTTGAAACTTACTTTACTGTTTACTTTGTGTACAGTAAAGTAAAGTAAAGCCCCTTCTGTGTCTACTCAATCTTTATAACATGATAAAATTTCCCCAAGTCCAACCTAAAGACACATCTAAAATCAGACCTCCACCCTCTGATCTTACACCTGTCCTGACCTTGTCTTACCGAGTCCTCAATGCCCCTCAGCCATTTTGCAGGAGATGATTTCCTCAAGCAAGCAGCAAACTGGGCTTTGTTTCAACAACTGGCCATGGGGTCTTTGCTTGTTGCTCACTGAGAGGTACATATCTAAACCTCAACTTCCTTTCTCTGGATGATGGCTCTTCAAGTCAGACATTGTTTGTGACGCGTCAACGCATTTTCAAGGTTAATGTCACTAATCATATTTTTATGGATGAGGACATGGGACTTGAAGTTTGGCCCCTTACTGAGGGTGGCACAACTGTGTTTAAGGCAGGGATTTTGGCCCAGGTGTTTTCGATTCTCAAGCCTGAGTGAGCTCCATAGCAACCCAGTGACTCCTGAAGCCAGCTCCACTCTGGCCAGCTGGAGTGCACATGCCAAGTGTTACTGGGTTTAATGAGTGGACACCAGCAGCTACTCTCCCAGTAGGACCCCACAAACACAACTGGATAATTGAGGCCAAAAAAGTATAAAGCTGTTTTGTTTTGCTTTCTTTATGCATCTTTGTACTCATGACGTATTTTATAATTTTTTTCTTTTACACTTTATTATAAGGCATGTTTAATCTTCTACAAGAATAGCAGATATATTGGTTCTTTATGTGTCTGTGCCCAGCCTCAGTACTGACTCAGCCAAGTTAGTAGATACCTCTAAAAGATAAAGAGTTTAAATGTATGTGTACAGAAAAGGTAAATACTTTCTTTTTTAAAAAGCAACAACACAACACCATGTCAGAGTAAAATAAATTAATTGCAATTTGTTGTTTTAATCAAATATATAGCCAGTCTCCAAATACCTGCCATAATAGAATCACCACATTCTACACCAGTGGCTCTCAACCTTTGATGCTGCAACCCTCTAATACAATTCCTCAAGTTGTAGTGAACCCCAACCATAAAATTACTTTTGTTGCTACTTCATAACTATAATTTTGCTACTGTTACTATTGTAATATAAGTATCTGATATGCAGGATGTCTGGTATGCTACCCTGTGAAGGGGTCATTCAACCACTGAAGGGGTCACAACCCACATGTTGAGAACCCATGTTCTAGAGCAAGCGTGTAACTGGAGTAGTTTCAATGGACTCGAACTTGTTTTAATCCTTCATTTAAATTAAAGTACAAACCATCATCCCAGATCAGGCTGGCCTCTCACCTATGCCCTACCCGGAGCTAAGTTTATAGGTCTGTGCCACTATTCTTGGCTCATTCCAGTTCTTATAAAACATTCCTTTTTTTTTCTTCTTCTTCATTCATGGTCATCAATGTTTCTAAAGAGCAATAAAGTAGCTGTCAAGAATGATGAGAACCAGATGAAAAACAACCAGGGATTATATAGATGAGGTCTGTGCTACTAAAAATCTTGAGGCACCTTAATCAAAGCCCATCCTTTCAGAGTCATTATCTCCATAATATTTTCATGTAAAAATAGAAAAAGGAAGGGAGAAAAGAAAAGAAGGCGAGGAGAGGAAGGGAAAGAAACAAGAAAGGAAGAAATAGAAGAGGGAGCAAGACAGGAAAGGAGGGAGGGAGGAAGGGAGGGAGGGAGGGAGGGAGGGAGGGAGGGAGGGAGGGAGGGAGGAAACTAACAGGTGCCTTTGCAATCATGTAATGATAGATTAATCTTGTGTTCCTTTCTTCATGAATCCTATAGTTAGAGCTCATCGGGTCACCTGTCAAAATGTAATTAGGAACTCTCAATCCTGTGACTTTATATTCTTTCTCATTCCCTAGAAGACATGCCTAGTCCTGATGAGGCACCCCAACGTGCCATTGGTCCTGTTAGCTACACAAATATCTACCAGAACATTAGGCAGATGGTTATCAAATGATTTTTACATTCCCTGTATGAAGATCGCTGTGTCCTGAGATGACAGGATTACACTGGGACTAAAGCCAATTAGCTGGAAGAGGGGAGGAAGAGGGGGTGGATCCTATTAGTCAGGGCCACACATGTGGTTAAATAAAAGCAGAAAAATAAAGTCATCCACTGGGTTTTACTCACACAAGACCAAGCTTTCTCAAAGGGTTGGAAATAAGTGTGGTGTGGTTTGTCCATTTCTACTCATACGGATTTCTTTGCATCATAGGGTTTATTAAGAGACCCTGAGGTCACACAAGCCCGCTACTCGGTGATGTTCAGGGTGTGGGTTCTATGGAGGTGGGCTCCTGATCTCATCTTAGAATCTTCAGACTTTGTTTTTCTTTTAACGTGTAAAGGATGCTTGGTCCCCTCAGACTTTGCCTGCTTGTGGGCAGAATCTCTACAATGAGTGGTAGGTAGCAAAGGATAAAACTTGAGTCTGCATAGTGTGTAGCTTGTGTAACAAACTCTGGGTATATTTCTTGTTCTGTGTTTAATTTGAACAAGGAGTTAGTCTGTAACTTGTTTCAGGATCAAAATGAGTTTTTTTTTTTTTTTTTGGTCAGCCTACTATGAGATAGGGAAGATTTATCTGCAGCCACACTCGGATGTTCTCTTAATACCTTTCAAAAATACAAGTGCTTCAATCCTAATAGGTTTTTAGCTTGAGATCTAATCATCCACTCTTGAATTAAGATGCTTGAATGAGGCCAACTCATTTGGAACTAAGCACTTTAATGTCAACAGAGACATATGGTGGGGAGATGGAATTACAAAGGCTCCCTTCTGAAGCATCCATTAAGAAGAAGGCAGGACTAAGACCTCAGCACCATTAGTAGTTTACTCATTTATTTCTCAGTAAATAATCAAGAGTAACATCATCTCAGGGACCTGGAAGTTCTCTAATAATTATAAGTTTAGGATAAGGGTACATTCCCACCTGAAGTTATTAAACCATTCCCTGGTTGTAAAATTGCTTCTTTGGAAAACAGTGTTGTTTTCAGATCAAAGAAGATACAGCATATATTATACATATTGCACAAATATATATATATATATATATATATATATATATATCAAGACTTTCACGAGACATCTGTAGCCAGGTTGTCAATATCAAGGCATATGTTGCCAAACCATGGGAACTGACATCATAATAATGCATAACTGAGCTTATCTCTTTATCTCTGACTTGTCACATGAGAAATCACGCTAACAAGAATTTGTGGGATACTCAATCTCTGAGATTGTTTTTGTTGGTTTTACATGTAGATAATCTGCCAAGTATGAGTGTGTTGGTTCTGTTTTCCCTGTACCCCTGAGCCAAGCATGACCTAGACAGGACCAATCCCCTCTCCAGGAAGGTAGGTGGAGTGTAGACTGAGCTGTGTGAGTAAAGACACGTGTTACAAGCAACCCTTAAGTTAACGTAGCTTTGTTTGATAAAAATGTCTGATGATTCTCAGTGCCTGGTGCACACAGGCTTACAATACGTATTTGGTGGTGGATTGAATGAGTGAATAGAGCTATATGACGCAGATATCCAAGAATTTAACGTATGCCCAAGTCCAAAGGAATACGAACCTGTGTGCGTCATGATGTCAGCCACAAAGACCTGGAGTTTAATGTAATGTAATTAAATGTTTAATCACCTACTTTAGAAGCCTAAGTCACTCAGGTTAAATATGTGTGGAGTAATAAAAGTCATGAATAATTCAGAGTTTACTATGGAGAATGAAGCTGAGATTTCATGGAAGGGAGAAGTACATGGAATATCATGACAAACTGATGAGAGATTCCCTTGAGGGTCTGGATGGGTGGACATGATTCCTCCAGGCTTTATCCACAAGGTCTTTAGTTTGCAGAGAAGGAAATGGCAGATTTCTGAAGATAGATAAAAGCAAAGACAATGTGTAGATTAGGGACATTCAGGGATAGGAGCTAGTAGGGGGAATATGTGAGGTCCATTAGCGAAATGGTAGAAGCCAGTCAAGGCAAAAAGAATCCAGATCCAAAAAGCTGCAAGCAGTGAAGAAACTAGCTTAGAAAATGTGCCTTTATAAAAGTGTGTGTGTGTGTGTGTGTGTGTGTGTGTGTGTGTGTGTGTGTGTGCGCGCGCGCGAGTGCTGGGGCAGGGCTCAGTGATGGAGCTCCTGTCCAGCATGTGCAAGACACTGGCTTTGATTCTTAGCATAGAACATGAGATGGAAGTCAAGGGTAAGGCTAGATAGAAGGACTGAAAGAACAACAGCAGGAATGGGCAAGCAGAACAGTGGGAGAACTCTGAAAAGCAGAAGCCTTTGCAAGGGTATGATCGGAGGGGGCAACACAGTCACCAGGAAGAGAAGAATCATTTAGTCAGATCAGCACCTGCAAAATGTTAAAAATTTACTTACCCCACCTGTGAGCCTGAGTGTGTCCATGTGTACAGTATATGCACAGTTGCCTCGGACAGCCAGAAGAGGGTGTCAGATCCCTTAGAATTGGAGTTATAGATTGTTATGAACTACCATATCAGTGTTGGGAACTGAATCCAGGTCATCTGCAAGAACAGCAAGAGCTCTTAACCACTGACTCATCTCTCTGGGCCCTGATGCAACTCATAAATTGGACTTGACTTCACAGCTTGCAACTGAATAAATACCAACTATTACCTGTAAGTGCCCTAGATCTACCCACATGATCACTTCTATAGATTAAAACCTGTCAAATATTGATGATAGAGTGTAGCTGAAGTCAGAGAAGTAATGGGTTTTGTTGTAATCTTGAATGTTTTAAAATTGTAACAGAATCCAAAAGCTTAAATTCATCCACTTAAAAATAAACCTTTTCACAATAAGTTACAGTTACCATGAAAAGTTTTAAAAAATAAGTATACATGTTAAAAAACATACTACATATTAATATTTGTAGATCCATTAAAACAAAATAAAGTTTAAAACAGAGAAGGAGAGACAAAGCACCTGTAACAAGCCTGAAACCCTGATATCTGGGGGGTCCAATGTGGAAGGAGAGGACCAGCTTCCAGGAACTGTGCTCTGACCTCTGCATGACTCCCATGCTGCCCTCGATCACGCATACACACACGAGATGTAAAAAAGAAATGATTTTTTTTTAAAAAGTCAAACACAAAGAGAAATTACAAACTCAAAAAGTGTTTTCAACCACAGACATGATTAATATGTTTATTATCCCTAGAACTTCTATAAATGTCCTTAAAAGACCAATTAGATCTTTTATTAATAACCTACTACGTCTTTTATTAATAACCTATTAGTAAGGTAAAAATGGAAAAGGAGTTCAAAAGACAATACTAGAACATATTCACAAGGAAAGATACTCAGCTTTGCTTGGACTAGACAGATGCAAATTAAAATCAGAGTACAATAATGTTGTCCCCCCAGTTAAACTGCAGAAATCGCAGAGTCTAAGAACATTTTGCATTGACAGACTCATGCAGTTCTGGTGGGCGTGTAAACTGATACAATTTCAGTGAAGGGCACTTCAGCCACATCAATCAAAATTACTGAAAAGCATATTTTGGCCCAGCCATCCCATTCTGAAGGATTTATCCTACATATACAACTGCCCGTGTGAGAAATGACAATGGCGTCATTATTAATTGCAAAACCATTTGCCAAATTAAAAGATGGGGCGAGATCTGAGTGCCCATTATGGGAAAAAGACTATGCAAATTATAAGGCCGGTCCATAACTGCATGGTATGCAGCCACACAATGAATGGGAAGCTTGGAAAGACTGCCATAGAAAGATATCCATGTCAAAGATATGGATACATGTAAAGAGAAAACAAGTCAAAACAACAACAGGCATCAGCTTTCAAAAGGCCACTAAAGAGAACACAAATGTGCAATTCTGTAAGTATAACATTTTTGGTGAAGAACATCAAGGAACAAGGAAGACTGGTGGTTGCAAGAAGAGGAACTGGTTATCTGGAAAAACAAGCAGATGCTACACTCTTCACTGCATCTTCTCTTCTCGAATTTTGATTTCTTTTAATATGTTCCTTATTCACAAAGTTAAAATGTTAGTTCAGCTAAAGCCAATCGATGTCAATACTCTTTGAAAGAGGATTACATCTACTGCAGAGACGTAAGTCAGAGGCGACTGTCTTGAAAACAGGAAAGCACAGACCTAAAAATCTCAAGCTTGATATAAAAATAACTAAAATATTTTGTTTAGTTATCATGTTATTATATGTAATTATAATAATTACTTTTAAAATAAGTGATTACACAAGATAATTCATTTCCAGCACCACAATTAGGTGGAGCTTTCTAGAACACAAATTCAATAATGTCATCTTCCTGCTGTAGATCTGTCATTGCTCTCCGCTACCTCAGAATAATAAGTTTCAATTTCCTTAATATAAACTCCAAGGCCTCTCATTGACCTGGTCTCACCTTGTTACTCCAGCTTCATTTCTCATTCCTTTTCCTGTTTTGTTCTAATAATCTTGAATAAGATATTTTCTTTAAGAACTGGTCTCCACAATAGACCTATACTTAAGCCTGTTCCTCTTCCCCAGTTCCTTTGGCTTAAAGATCTTCCCCTCTTTCCTTTTCTCTCTGCATTCTCAGTAACTAAAAAGTATGTCTCCTTGACCCCCAGAGATAGGTAAGTCTAATCTTCTCCAAATCCCACCACACGTGACCACACCACCCAGTCTCTCTGGATGTTCCTCACTTCCTTGTTTGATAATTGGTACTTCACTCCCCCAGCCTCTCAATAGACTGTGATTTCCTTGAGGGAACTGTAAGCAGCAAAGGAACCATTATAATACATTAACCTGTTGAAAAACTCCATTAATGAAGTCACACCAGAAGAGAAACATAGATGAAGAAAAGAAATAATTAGAAAAAAAAAAAAAAAACAAGTAGGATTTGTCGGCAGGATAGGCCATTGCCAATGAATGAACTCCTCAAACTCAGCCCTGTATTGATATTCTTGGCCACATACAACCTTGTAGGTCACCCTTCAGCAGCAGCAACAGGCAGGAGTCCTTGCATGCCATCAGGTTTGCTTCCCTGGGGAGGCATTTTGGACACTGTTTTGCCCCATCCCCGATTCATTTCACTACAGGATCATGATTGTGGTCCCAAGCAGCCCATAGAACACTGGCTGAGGTGATCACAGTCAGCTCGTAAGTGGGTGCTGGAGTGGAAAGTACTGAATGGTACAAAGAAAGATATGACCCAATGCATTAGGATAGCTTCCAGAACAGTCCACTGCTATCCTGGGGGGTAGCAACAGCAAGGGGAGATCTGGGCCCAAGTGAGTCATATGACTATATAGTCTGGATTATTTCTTCTGGGGCTTTACAGGCATTTCCACAGAATACCAAGGGTAAAAGAAACTGGGAATTGCTAGAACACCTGGGTGAATGCCCCCATGGTTATCAGAATACAAATGTTTTTATTTATTTGTGATTAAATTGGTTAAAATTCACATATAACCAGTGCTTCAGCTTGAAACAAAAACACGTCCTTTGGATTCTAGCGGCTAGCCTTGCATTTCGTACAGCAAACTGCTGAATTCTTCCACGGTAGAGTGAGCACAAGAGAATTGCTGATCTATGAGTTTACAGCCTTGATCCCCAGCATGTTTAGTTGAGAGAAATTCCTGGTCCCTGAAAGTGAGACATTCCTGACCACCAGGACTGGAAGCCCCTGTGAGCGACAGAACAATATTCCGGGATACCAGAGTGTTCTGGTGATTCCAGTACAGGGCTATAGCAGTCAGCATGATGCTTGAGCATCCTTTTTGTTATAATCATGTTCAAGAGCCTGGCGGCAGTTCCCAAAGGCACAGAGAGCGTGGCATTCACTTGTCGCCAAGTTCATTAAGTGCAGTGTCTACAAAACCAATAGATGTGAAAACTATGATCATAGTTTAAATTTAAAATAGCTTAGGTGATAGCAAGAAAAACTGCAGCAACCCAGGACTAAATCTAAGAGGGTCCATTAAGCTATTTATGGTCATAGTCACTAAAGGATTAAAAAAAAAATCTAAGATAGAAAGATGGCTACTGAGTAATGCCCAGAGAGAGATTTGATGTCACTGACTTTAAACATGACAAAAGGAAAGAGGAGGGCTGTTGACTCTGCAAAATGAAAAGGGATGAACTCTTCTCTGATGCTTTTGGAAGGAATACAGAACTGTTGATGTTGACTTCAGCCTGTGAGACTCACCCAGGGCTGTTAACCTACAGAGCTAACCTCATCTTCATCTGTGGGTCTCACCATTTTTTTCCCTTTTCTTTTGTTGTTGTTTGTTTGTTTTTCGAGATAGGATTTCTCTGTGTAACACAGCCCTGGCTGTTCTGGACTCACTCTGTAGACCAGGCTGGTCTCGAACTCACAGAGATCTCCCTGCCTCTGCTTCCCAAGTGCTGGGATGAAAGGTGTGCGCCACCACATCACATGTCTGTGGGTCTCATCTTAGCCCCACCTTCACTTCTGCTTCTAATCATGCGAAGGAGAATTCCCACAAGAAAACTCAGACATCTCCTAAGTCTGGATCAAAAGCTGAATAAGTCAGCTTCCTGAGGAGAAAATGGACTGGGCTTGCTGAACAGAAAGAAGTACAACAAAATGTCCTACAATCTTAGCAATACCCAGGCTGGCAGGTCCTGAACTCAATGAAAGAAACTTTTCTCTCAAGTTTAATGAAAGGACTGGACATGTTGAGAGAAAGATGCAGAATGGCCTTCTAAACGGAAAGGGGAAATGGAACCATACAGTTGCCTTGCACCCCATGTCCTCTCCCCTTGAGAAATGCCAGAGGTCTCTTTTCAAAAGCAAGACACGAGAACATGACAGGAGCTCTTAGGTTTCCATTTTTTTTTTTTAAAAAAAAAAGGAAAAGAAAAAAACTGAAAGGAATCACACAGATTCAAACTCAAGCACCATTCTAAATGGGAAGGATGTATTTCTAAATAATCAGATGGAAATCTAGTGTCAAGGCAAAGACTCCTGCACTGGTATTAACAACATGGAGAGAAGAAAATGGCTCATTAATGATTCATCAAGATTACTATCATCATTAACTGAAGCACATTTTGTGATCGATAAAATGACTTATCTGAAACACACACACACACACACACACACACACACACACACATACACACACACACACACACACACACACACACACACCTCTTACAGTTAGGGGCCCTTCCTGGCTGTCACAGTGTTATTCACCAGTCGAGGGAGCCCAAGTTTCTTTGTCTTGGCTTCACTGTAGTCACATGGGGGCTTGGTAGAGTGGCACATCCTTCTGTTAGTTTGCTGCAGGGTGGACATCCAGGCGAGCTGGTTCTTTGTTGTCAAGGTCTGTCCTGTGTGCTGTATAATGCTTAGCATCTCTCTGAGCTTCTGCCCACTATAGTTGCCAATAGCAACAATACTCCCATTTCCCAATTGTGCTGATCAAAATGTCACCAGACAGTGCCAATTGTCCCCCTCCACTCTCAGAAGGGGATGCCTACTTAGTGAAGCATCCAGAGCCTATGGACCCCCAAAACTCTGATCTCTAATGGGAAAGAGTGGCAGAATTGAGAAACACTCAGCTGTATCTGTGTCCCTCCTGTGTGAACAGCTTGGTGACAAGCAGAATTTAGGAAGACTGATATGTCTCCTGCTAGCCTGGCAGGAGGCATCAGAGATCTCCAGTCTTGGCCAGTCTTTATAAAGAGAGGAGCACTGTCATTGTCCCTCTGGGTGGTGCTGAGTTATAGCAATGCTGTTGTCTTCAGGCTTTTGGTAGCAACTCAAATGATTAGTTAATTATTCATTACTATTTGTCATAAAGTCCTGAAGGGCTGCCAAGTGGTATCATGCAGGCAATGCCAAAGCAGCGGACATGTCTTTTCTTATGTTCCAGTGGGTAGCAAACATAGGCTGCTTTGAAAACACACTGAGGACTCCCAGGCACCAGATCGAGAGTGTGCAGATGGGAGGTTTAAGACAGCAGGTCTTGAAGCTTTGCCCTCTGGGCCTCTGTTTGCACCTGCCCTGCTCTCCTGGCTAGGAAGAGTATGAGGCTGAGAGGGAAAAGACGAAGGGAGGTACTTCCAATGGAAAATGGAATCCAAGGTCTGGCCGACTCTCAGGCCTCTCATTTGATCACAAGCCTTCACCTGCTGCAGCACAATAGTGGCCAACAAGCCCCACCCCCACCCCAAGGTCCCTTTTCTCCTCCCTCTCTCCTTGACCTCAGAGTCCCCTTTGGGATGTCTCTTCCCCATTTCTTCTCTTTTATGGCCATCTTCAGTATTCACTTTAACTAGATAAAAAATATATATGGATCATTCTCTGTACTGGGGCTGAAGTCAGCAGGGGTCACAGCATGATTTGCTGATTTTGAAAATCCTTGCAGGGAGGCCTGGCTCAAAGAAACCAGGCGAGGAAACAACAGCTCAGGGAAAGCCTCTCACAAACAGAAGGGAAGATGGGCCTGTCATCTGGATTAAAAAGAATTTTAGAGGTGTTGGTAGCTTCTCCATCCCATATCTTCTTTCCCCTTCTTGCCATAATACTGCCTACTGTGATCCATGCTCACAGATCCGGACATCAGAGAAAGGGTTGGGATGTGGGGACCGGGCAATGATCAGCATCTGCACGTGCAACGCCTGCAGCCTGTGCCAATTTTCTTGGGCTTCCTGTCCCCCTTCAAGACTATTTTTTTAAATATTCATTATTTTCTCAAAGTTGGCAGGTACACAGTTAATTGGGATGTGTGTGCTGTGCTCACAGAACTCCCCAGGGTCTTGAGTTCTTTTCAGACTCAGTTTCTCATTTGGCAAAGGGATAATGTAAGTGTGACACACTTGCCGCATGGACAGACACCATAAGCTGGCTCCTGGGGCTGCTTTTCTGCTGTGCAGGAGTCACTGTACTTCAAAGCCTCATCAGTGTTGCAGTGAGTGACTCTGCCCATGTCACATTCTGGCATCACAGGGCTGTGCCTCTTCCCTCATCAGTAGGTGCACGACAGTAATTGGTTAGGAGTTGAGCACACGGGCTTTCCTGTGTTTAACTAGGTGCTTCCACCTCTGTTTTACGCTCCTTTGGGACATCACCTCAAAGGAGTTTGATTTTCAGCCCGATCTGTCTTTGTTAACGACTGTCTACAGTGGTTCTGCCTGGGAAAGTTTTCAACTCAAACTAACTCAGGTAAAGGATTGTGAAGGAATATTAGAACTGGGCTATAGAAATAATTTCATTGTTCCTAGGGGAGTTTTCCAGTCCAATTTCCCCCCCAAAAAATTCAATAGTGAGAGTGGAAGAGTACACATGTGTTAGTCATTTGCTTAAATGTGTGCATGCCTAGCTACCTGGTTGGTTTTCGTGGTTGAGGTGTGACAGGTTGCTTTTTCTTTTTTTCTCTAGTCTGGACTTCTCTAAGTAAACTTAGATGAACTTGGCCACAAGCCCCAAGGATCTGCCTGTCTTGCCTCTGCCGTACTGGCATTATAGGTGCACAACTCCATGCCTAGGATTTGTTTGTTTGTTTTATGGATATGGAGATCGACTTGGGTCTTTTGGCCTGTGTGGTAAGCATTTTACCTACTAAGCTAATTCCCTAACCTAAAATATTCATTTGTGTTAAGGTTAAATAACTAACTTTCATATTAGTAGGAGCCACTAACCAATGGCGCCACTGGCACTCCTAAACAGCCGCACTCTCAGTAGGCTAAAAAGGAAGACACTATCAGCAACTAGCAGGTACAATGTGGACAGACAGCAGGCACCATGGCAGTGGTCCCCGTACCTGTTTAGTGACATGAAAGTAAACAGAACTAACATTCACCTCATGGATGGTGGTGAGAGTCAGAAGAAGGTTCACAGCAGGAAGGTGTTAAGGACAGTGCCGGGCACAGAGTTGGCTGGCAGTGGCTATGTCATGGCAGCGGGAAGATAGTGGGGTCTGTTCTTGATGTGTGCCTGCTGAACTGTCCTCTCGATGGCTGCTCCACGCTCCTAACTCTCTGTACTCCCACCCCTAAACTGCATCTGTCCGAGGTTTGCTGCCATTGTGTGCTTTTAACTGACACCTGCTCTGACTCCATGATCACACTTTCAAATGGCAACTTATCCTCTGTTCTTTGGTCCACCCTCCTGAAGGAGAGACTGATCACCTATGGGTGATCTGTGGGTGAGTTTCATAGGAGCCTCATGTTTATCAGCAGACTAATTAACAGTGAGAGTAGAGGGATCACAGTAAAACATCCAGCAGCTTGGGGAGCAGGGATTGGGGCTAGGGATGAGTAGGCAGGCAAGGTGATCTGTATCTTGTGCTAGAATTCCTGACAACATGTCTGCAGTTACATTCGGAGTTGAAAAGCATGATATCGATTTTACAGTGATCTTAAGAGAATGAATATTTATTTGGGGCATGGTTTCAGAGGTTTTAATCCATCATGGTAGAAGAATTGGGAGGGAGCTTGCATCATGGTGTCCAGGTACCAGAGAGCAAGAGAGAAATGTCTATACTGGCTGGCTTCCTTCCATCCTTCATTCCATCCAGGTCCCAGCCTCTGTGGTATGGAAACTTCTATCCAGGGCTGAGTGATCTCTGAAAACACCTCACAGACACAACCTGAGGTAGGTTTTACTAGCCTAAGTACTCCTCAACCAATCAAGCTAAAAATAAAGCGTAATTTTCACAGGCCATTTGGGCCACTATAATGCTGTGAGTGGGTAACTTAAAAACAACAGAATGGATTTTGTACAAGCTGAGATGTTCAAGATCGTGGTGCTGGCAGACTTGGTGTCTGTGAGGTCCTACTTCCTAGAAAGACCACACCTGTGTTGAGGCGTCTATAGACTGACTGACTTTTGACTGGGGAGAATTAGAATGTTTCATGCACATCAAGAGCCCACATTATCTTGGGCTATCTTTATTTTTTTTTCTTAAAACATTTTACTCACCTCTGTATGTAACCTTTTGTCTTTCAAAATCTTTGGAACGTATTCTTAGCAGACCATTAACTTCTACTACCCAAGCTAGATTGTCATCTGAAACCTATGACAGAGTTTCCTCTGCTTTGTTAAAATCAATCTATCTGTAGGCTCCACCAATATATTTGGCAAGTACATTGATTTATGACTGTTTTTTGGTGCCATGACTCTGAAAGTTTTATCAAATTGTTCCCATGGTGGGATGTGTCATTCAGGAAAACCTGCATCCATTTCCTAGGTAGTGATCATTCATATTTGCCTCTGAATAAACTCTGTTTAGTTCCTTTTAGAATAAGAGCTGTGTTTTCTGCAAAGCTTGTGAATAGGTAGCTATCTTTTACTGTCTTCATGTGGCAGAAAAACTGAAGAATTTCTCAGATGGTTACTCCTATAAACAGCATGAACTACTTTCATCAGGGTTTATACCTTCCTGACTTAATCACCTCCCAGAGAATCCACCTCCAAATATGACCATAGTGAAGTTGGGTTTCACAGATGTGTTCAAAGGCAACACGATATTCATGTTGGACTTCTCTTCCTCACCTCCTGTAAGTTTGAGCCCTTCTATGAAAAATATATTGTTCTTATACCAATAGCCTTTAAAATATTTTTAATTTAAAATAGTTTTTTCATACAATATATTCTGATCACAGTTTTCCTTCCCATACATCCTCCCATATCCCCCCACCCATACAACTCCACACCTTTCTCTCTCTCTTTAGAAAACAGACATATAAAAAAGAAAAAAATAACAAGGAAGCATACACACATGCACAAGCACACATAAGCACATACATGCAAACATAAAACCCATCAAATGCAAAATCAGAAACTATAATATATAAACAAGAAAGAGAACAGTAAGATTAAAAGAAAAAAACTCCTGAAATACCGTTGAGTTGGTTTTTGTGTTGGCTATCTACTGTTGGGCATGGGGCCTGCCCTTCATTATGTTTTGTATATCCAGTGAGACTCCATTGAAGAAAACTAATTTTTTTGTTTGCATGTGGTTGTCAATTTAGCTTCTAACATCTTAACTAACTCAAGGTTTAACTTTAAGTCCAAAATCTCATCAAAATACTGTTTAAGTTGAATGTGGGTGAGATTCAAGACATGAATTATCCTGAAGCAAAGTTCTTCCAGCTGTGGATCTGTGCAACCAAACAAGTTATGTCCTTCCAAACTACCATGGTAGGATAGGGATCAGATAAATATTTCCATTCCAAAGGACATAATTTGAAAAGAAGAAGGGAAAGACAAAACTCCATGGCCAAATTCCAGTAGACCTTAAGACTCAAGAGCTGGTGGTTGAGAGGGGTCCCCAAGCCACATTAACTCTCCATTTCTTCCTGACCTTGTACCTAATATTATACCCCATCTCCGCAAGCTTTCCCAACCCTTAACAATGGTGTATGTTTCAATACTTTCCAACACACCTTGGAAAAGGAGTTGGTTTCTCCAGGAACTCGGTGATTTTTAAATTCGCTATCACATCTGTCATCCACATGCCTAGGAGATTAAACACCGTTGTTCTTTAAATGGAATCCCCATTGGCAAAGGAAGATAATCAAAAACAGTCTTCATATCTTACTTATATTAACTTCCAAGTCCTGAAGGATCTACACCAATAATGATATCAGCATCACTGATAATTACAGCAATGAAGTTAATATATTCAAGTTCCAGAAATATATTTGTTAACTTGTGAGTCTAGTCAGAGTCAGTTGTGGATGGGAGGCATATTTGACCAAAGCAATAAAAAATGCAGGCAGCCTTATGTGTGTGAGATGTCTAATCTCTCTAGATCAAACAGCCTAACAGTTCATAAGGAAAGTTCAGTCACTTCTTCCTGACTGATTGGAACATGACAAGAGTACGGTTCATAACTTGGAGTGTTTCCTTAGGATTCCTCGTTCCTTATTACCCAAAGAGAGCAGGCAGAAAAATGCTCAAATTTAGCTAATTGATAAAAAAGAAAAAGAACTTACAAGATAGATCTTTATGTACTCATGACTGTCGGGTGATCGAGATGTAGGTGATCTCCTGTTGAGGCATTTGGACTATCTTCTCAGGCTTGGTAGACAAAGCCTATCATAGTAGTCAGGTACCATCTTGCTAGCCTCTGGGGTCTCTATCAGTCCGTGCTTGATAGGGTGTAATGACTTAGAGTGAAACATCGGGTAAACCAGGAGCCTGTAACCACCAACTGAGGTTTGTCAAATTCTGGCATGTTCTTAGAGGAAATGAAAGTGCTCCAATCCAGTAACAATGACGAGAATAAACATGTTAAAAACAGCGCACTTTGAGGATTCCAGCCCATGATAGATAAGCTAATATGGCCTAATTGCTTCAAATAAAAACTACCGACTTCCTTAGTCTGAGGAAAACACCAGAAAACTCAACCTAGCCTCGTTCTTTCTGCAAAGAATGTGTGGATGAGAAAATCCTCTATAAAGATGTGGCATGGAGAAGTAACTGTTGGGGTGTGAGGAATACCAGCTGTACTGAAGAGTGAACACTTTTTTCTTCTACCTTCTTTTCTAGGAATTAAAGAAGTCTTTATATATATATATATATATATATATATATATATAGTTCATAATAGTGGATTTCTCTGTAACATTTCCATACATACCACCTACTTTAATCATTTTCAACCTCCATTACTCTCTCTTATCCTGCTCTTCAATTTCTCTTTCTCAGCACTTGCCCATCTATTTTCCTATCTTTAAAAAATACAGACTTCACATATGAGAGATAATACTTAATATTGACTTTCTAAGTCTGCCTTATTTTTCTTAACACCATGAGCTGTGATCTCATTCATTCTCCTGCAGACCCTAGGATAGTTCTTCTTCATGGTTGAATAATAGTCTACTCTATTGTGTATACATAACACATTTTCTTCCCCCCTCCCTCCCTTCCTCCCTCCCTGCCACCCTTCCTCCTTCCCTCTTTTCTTTCTTTCTTTTCTTTGGTGCATGTGGATGTGTATCATGTGGATGTGTGTGTGTGTGTGTGTGTGTGTGTGTGTGTGTGTGTGTGAAAGCCAGAGGTCTAACTAAGGTGTTGCTTCTCAGGAGCAATCTACAACTGTGAATTTATTGATTTTTAATTTTTATTTTTAAGGCAGAGTTTCATATTGTCCTGAAACTTCCTAGTAGTCTAGATAAGCTAGCCAGCAATCCCCAAAAGTCCTGTCTCCTCCCAACACTGGGGTTACAGATACTGTGTGCTCCCATGCTCATATTTGCATGTTTCTGTTTGGAGGCCTGGTGGGAGGTATCTGGGGATTAAACTTGGGTGCTCATGCTTGAGTGGCAAGCATTTTATTGACAGAACTCCCTCCTCAGCCCCACATACCACATTTTCCTTATACACTCTAATCCTGTAATGATTTTTCTATTGTGAATAGTGCCAAGAAAAATGTGGGTATGCAAGTATCTGCTGGCTCAGATTCCTCTGGGTGTATACCAAAAAGTGTTATAGTTATGGTATGATATGGATACATAGTAGTTTCAATATTTCTATCTTTAGTTTTTCCAGGACCCCGCACACCGATCTCCATAATGGCAAAACTAATCTACCTTCACACTAACAATGCCCTATGATACTTTGCCATACATCTTCACCAGCATTTGTTGCTTTTTACTTTCTTTAATTAAAAAAAAAAAAACTTGACATGTCTAAGTGGTTGCACATATGTATATGCAGCACACATGTGTAGGCTGCTGAAACCAGAGAATTCTGGATTGGCTGGAACTGGAGAAACAGAGAGTTGTGAGCCCTCCTCATAAGGGTGCTGAGAACCAAACCCAGGTCCTCTGCAAGAGCAGAAAGTGCCCTTAACTCCAGCCCCTGTTTCTGCATTTTTGATGATAGTCATTATGATCAGAGTGATATGGAATATCAGTGGATCTTTAATTCACATACTCAAGATGGGAACATTTTCTCATGCATGTCTGACCTCTTTTGCTTCTTCTGATAACTAGGTACAGTTCATTTGCCTGTTTCTTGATTTGTTCTTTCGTGTTTATTCTTGGAATAAGTCATATGTTTTGGGTATGAAAGTAACAGCCAGCAAAGGCATTCTGTCATTCTGTAGTCTGTCTCTTCGCCCTGATAACAGTTTCCTTTGCTGTGAGGAACTTTTCAGTTCAATACACTCTCATTTTCAGTGACAGTAACTATTTCCTGAGCTGTTTGAGTTTCATTCAGAAATTTGCTGCCTATTCCAATATCTTTAAGTGTTTTCCTGTACTTGTTTCAAAATTTCAGGTCTTACTTTAAGGCCTTTGATCTGTTTTGAAGTGATTTTTTGTATAAGATAAGAGAAAGATATCTAATTGCATTCTTTATGTGGATGTTAGTTTTTCCCGGTACCGTATGTTAGACACACTGTCTTTTCTCCAGTGTAAATGTGTGGCCCCTTTGTAGAGAGTCAAGTGAGTGTAGCCTTGTAAATGGATGTCCACATTCTCTGTTCTACTCCATTGGTCTACACTTCTGTTTTCCTGTTGTCAGTACATAAATTTTTAAAATAAGTCCCTGTGATATACTTCGAATTCAGGACTTGTGATATCCCAGGCTCAGCACTGCTCTACTTGACATCAATCATGCTTCTGTGTGAACTTTAAGATTTTGCTTTCTAGTTTCCTTGGAAATGTTTTTGGACTTTGTTAAGGGATTGCATTGAACTTGCAGACTTTGTTTGACAAGATTGTCATTTTCACAGCTTTGATTTTTCTACCACATGAGCACGGAGTCTCATAAAGGGGAGTTGAATTTTGTCAAAAACCTTTTCTGCACTGTGGAGATGATGGTGTGATTCTTATTCTTGACTTTATTTTTGTGGTGTATTGCATTTAATAATTTGCATCCATATTAGACCATTCTTGCATCCTTGGAATTAAACCGATTATCATGCTTTTTTATGCTAGTTTAAAAATGTGTTGTTGGGTTCTGATGACAATCATTTCTATTGATAATTTTTGTATCTATGTTCATCAGAGAAATTGGGCTATTGTTTTCTTTCTTTCACATTTTTATTTTATTTTTGTTATGCTCTTATCAAGATTTGACTTCAGATCCATACTGACTTTATACAATCAGTCTCATAGCAACCCTCCTCTTTGTATCTTATGGAATAGTTGGAGAAGCATTGGTGTCCAGGCTGGTAGGGTTCAGCAAGGCCTCTGTCTATTTTGGTATAGTCTGTCTTGGGACCCTTTTTGTGACTGTTTCAGTTTCATTGCTTACTATTGATCTGTTAAGTCTCTGTTCTTCTAGACTTTGTTGTTTCTGCTGGAAAGCCAGCTATTATTTTGTAGGACTGATTTTACAAAGAACTCAGTGCTCCTATCTTGTAACCTACTGCATTTTTTTGTCCTGTGCTATCGACGTTCTAAGTATAGTATCATGTGGACAGTCTTTTCCTAGGCATGCACTTGGAATTCCAAATGTCTTTTGTAATTGGGTGTCCATGTCTTTCCCTAGATTTGGATCACTTTCCACTGTGATCTCATTGAATAGGTATTCTATTACTTTAGTCTACATCTAGGTTCCTTATTCTACATCAAAGGGTTTTGGGTCTACTCTCTTCATTGTGTCCTGGATGACAGCTTTCATCGTAGCTTGTTTTCTTTGTTGTTATCAATATGTAGTAATTGCTCAGCCTGTCTTCAACCCTTGATATTCTTTCTTCCAGACTGATAGGGGCACTTTCCCTTTTTCTTTCTTTCTGTTGTTTTGTTTTGCATACAATATATGTGTATGTGTACACATGTCTGTCTGTGAAAGCTTGTGAGTGTGCATGGAGGTCAGAGGACAACTTCTAATGTCACTGTTCAGCTTTCCCTTGCTTGAGATCGGGCCTCTTTGTTGTTTTTTCACTGCTCACACCAGGCTAGCCAGACTGCAGGCTCCCAGGAATTCCCTGTCTCTTCCTCTCCTCTCCCTCCAGGAGATCTGGGAGTGGAGGCGATGGTGCACCGCAGCTGTCTCTCTTTAAGGTGCATTGTGGGGATTTCAGTGAAGATCCTCATAACTGCCCGGGAAACACTTTAATCTGCAGAGCCATTGCCCCAGCCCCATGATGTTTTCCATGTCATTTACTGAGCCCTCGTTCCCATGATCCACCCCTTCCCCCAGTTATTTCGTGGGCTTCTCTTCCCAAGTCTTTAACTGATTTTATTTTTCACCCCATCTATTTATCTGAATCCTTGTTGAGGTCATTGATCATTTAAAAAACTATGCTTTTGAATTTTTTGTTTGACATTTCAACCATTTTGTTATTTTGACTATTAAAAAGTTAAAGACCTTTGGTTAGAGTTGTATATCTGTGTTGCAAGTTGTGTATCTGATGGGATGAATCTCTTTTCTGGTTTCATATGGAGGCTTTTTGTTTGTTTGTTTGTTTTCTTACTTGCTTATTTTTGTTAGTAGACTTCTCTTAAGTGCTCACAGAGGGGAAATCAACCATGCTGGTACTATAACAGCTGAGGGCCAGGCTGGCCAAAGCTATGCCACCTGCCTCTTGTCAGCCATGTGGTGTGAATTATTCACTTTAGAGGTGTTCTTTCTTTCTGTACTGGAAGTCACTGTGATCCCAATGGAGTTTGTGGGCTGTGGGTTGGGCAGGCTGTACTAACTCCACTCCAGAGGCTCCCTGTCTATGCATACAGACATTACCACTGTGTGTACCTAGGCCCCTGCCTCATGATTACTCCTTGTTTACTGATACCTAGATAAGATCAGTCTCAAACAAGAAGTCCTCTTTTAAAATGGTGCCTAGTCATCAAACTCCAAATTATGGAGAGCAGTGTAATTTATTTTTTTTTCCTCCTGTGCTAGCCCACCACACACAGAGTCTCCATCACACCAAATCCATGAGCTGGCCCTAAGGCTTGTGAGAACCTTTGCAGGTGTACTTTGCAGTGTACGCAGGAAGTCAGGCTTGGGGTGGGGACTGTTCCCTACCTTTCTCTGCAATGTGCTTCTGCCTTTTTGTGATGTTTACTCTCCTGTCTGTGATTCTTCCTCTCTGTCCTCTCTGAGTAGTAGTACTTGTCAAACCCTGACTCTGCTCACTCACAGAATCACAGGGAAGAAACTCAACACTGTCCATCAAAACCATTTTTAGTCCGAATTTGCATTTACAAGAAAGTATAGTTATAGTTTAAAAAAAAAAGTAAAGAAAATTATAAAGTGGCATTAAAGCAAGGTGGCAGGTGTTCACATTCTTTGCAGGAAGTTTCAGGCTGGTCTTGTGTCAATCAAACTGGTGAGAATACTGGCCCCTTGCTTAGGCCTGTACAACTGCTTAATGGCTGGCTTACCAGGAAAGCCCAGAAGGCTGAGAACTCTTCCCCCAAATCATGCTAAATGTGCATTTTTCAACATGTACCAGTAAATGAGAACTCCTGGAAATTAGCTATGTCTGCAAAGGATGATGGACTGACTAGAACTTAGGGCTGTGGAGACGTTGGAATGTTGCTGGTCAAGAGCTAAATTGTAGTTTATCTAGGCCTGTCTTCAGCCTCTATGTGGGCCTAATACCCCGTGGCTAACAGACAAAAAAAAAAAAGCTTTTGGAGTGTATTAACTTAACAGAACCTTAGTTTCTACCAGTTAAAGGGTTAAGAATGCCATCAGAGAGCTTCCAAGGCCTACAACAGGGTTCTCCCCAGTTTTCTTGAACCCATCTACCTGGTATACCTCCCCAATGTATTTGAAAAGGGTCTTGATTTATAGTTTTCTTTGTTCTGTTATTATCAAAAGTTGTTCCTTTGGCCATAGTCACTCATATTTCCTTTGAGATAAGAGCTATTCCATTCATTGACACACCTTTCAAAAGCTTTTGAATCTCTGCATGCTCCTTACTTCCTGTATGTCCAAATAGTCCTGCTTTGACACCATCACATGTCATATGCTGTCACTTACTGATGTTTATGCTCATCAGCACATCACGACTAGCATTTGTGTGACTTAATCCATTGTAAAGGCCACTGATGGGTGGACAAAGCAAGACACTGAGGGGTGACCCAGCACAGAGCATCAGTGAGTCTCAGCATCTTACCTAGACAGAAAGCCTTGTGTTTCCATTCCCAAAGACAGTGGCTAGTGGTAGCAGGGTACCCCAGAGGCATTGGCAGGATGTACAGAGCTCTGTCTTGTGCACAAACATGTCCTTGCTCCAGAGCTAAGCCTCAGGAGCACGGGCACAGGCCAGGTGTCAGAAGGAATGTAGACAGTAGCTCCTTCATGATCACTGTTGCAGACTGAAGGGCAATCTCCACGCACTTCATTGCTCAAAATCGGTATTCCCTCAGAAGGAAACTGAGGGAAGAAGTAAGAGATGGGTAGGAAAGGGGTAAGAAAGTAGAGAAGGAAGGAGAAAAGAGAGTGATTGAAAGAGAAAAAGAAATTATTCCTAACAGGAGATATAAAAGGTAAGATGAAATAACATATATGTGTATGTGTGTGTACATATATATGTATGTATATGTATATATATCAGAAGTATTTGGTAAGTCAGACCTTTAGTTCTTTCCGTATACTGCCTTTTTAAAAAATATTTATTTATTGGTTCAGGTTACATCTTTATCACAGTGCCCTCTTTCCACCCCTCTCAGTCCCACCCTCCCACCCTCTACCCCCTAACCCTTCCATCTCACTCCTCTGGAGTGGAGTGTCCCTACATAACAGTCCCCTGCCCCAGTTCAGCAGTCATATGAGGGTCAAGAGCCTCCTCATACACTGGGGGCCTACAAGGCAGAACTACTAGGGCAAAGTATCTCATTGATAGGAAACAAAGTCTATGTTCCTATTCCCTTTGATGCATTGGTTGTAGTATAGATATCCTGTACTATATAGCTAAAATCCAATTACAAGTGAATAGATGCCATGTGCATCCTTCTGAGTCTGGGTTAGCTCACTCAGGATGAGCTTCTCTAGTTCCATCCATTTGGCTGAAAATCACATGATTTCCTTGTTTTTGATAGCTGAGTAGTATTCCATTGTGTAGATGTACTACAGTTTTTTTATCCATTCCTCAGTTGGTCCCAGCACTTGGGAAGCAGAGGCAGGCAGATCTCTGTGAGTTCGAGGCTAGCCCAGGACAGCCAGGGCTATTACACAGAGAACCCCTGTCTCAAAAAAAAATAAATAAAAACATAAATAAATAAATAAACAAACAAACAAACAAGTAAATAAATAAATAAATAAACCACCATTTTTTTTAAACCCTTCCTGTAACCTGAGATGTAGAAAGATTATTTAATGTGTTTTGGAAAAGTGAGGGAGGGTTTCAACAGCTTCCCTGGGTCATAAGGTATTACTCTGTTCAGGATTTGAATTTAGCTTTTCTTCATTCCGAGATTGAAGTCCTTCAGCTGTACATGGGGCTCCTTGACCCAGCTGAACACTCAAAGCAAAGGACAAGGTCAAAGACATCAATCAGACCTACACATTCAGTGTCCCCTCCAGAGACTCCACATGGAGGAACACAAAGGCTTTCCTTGACAGCAACTTGAAAAATTGAGTGAGTTGTGGCTGCTAGAGTAGGACAATCCATTATGCGTCTAGTGTTTACACACTCATCATAACCTTCCTGGGTCTATTTGCATTTTCAGTCCAAAACCCTGTTTTGGGTTAATGAGGCCCACAAGTTCCCTAGCCAAATGTTTATTGGCTTCCAACTTAACATAAGCTCGTATCTAATCAGTGTAGACGTTGAAACAAGTACCATGCTGGCAAATTCCCAAAGCTAAAGGAGGTAAGTGAGAACAACATGAATGAGACAAACAAGGGAACCACCATGGGGGAACAGTTTAATCAACACTTCCAGAAACGTGGCTGCCCCCTGTGGAGCTGGAGCACAGTCTGCTTTGTGGATAGCTGGTGCTTAGCCATACCTTCCCAGTGCAAAGCCCTTCTGCCTTTTGCACTAGTGGGGGGGAGGGGAGAAAATGGGGGTGTCATTTTATAACAAGAGGGATTTAAAACCCTAGATCCAGGCTTTTAAGTGAATATTTCAGACATAAAGGATGGGAGCAGATACCAATATGTGTCTAGGCAGACTCGGATGTTTGCTGCAAACCGCTGATTTTCTGCGTGAGGATTTTGTCAGGTTGGGGGAGGGGAGGGTGATAGACAGGGGTTCCAGGCAATAGGAAGATCTAGAGAGTAACATACAGCAGCTGTTCCCATCCAGGGGCCAAGGTGATAGACAATTAATTTGATGGACAAATAGTCAAAGACTTCATTTGTATAAGGAGCTCAGCATCGTAACTCCAGGCCCTGCATCTCCCACAGTTCGGAGATTCAGTTAACCTGGAGCAGGAAAAGGTTCGATCACATTCCTGCCATTCCCTATGTCTTTAGCATTTCCCTAATTGTATCTCCAAATACAACTGGAATCTTCTAGTAAGTCTCCTTCCAGAGAAGCTACCTAGCATGACACAGACATTCTGGATGGGAAAGAATCACTAAGAAAACAGGGTTTTGACTCTTGCCTACTCCTGCTGACTGTGGGTTGTGCCATTTCTTTCCAGCTTTTTCTTCACGGAGTAATTTTTCTGAGGTATCTGGGGTTTGCTGATCACCTGGGAACTAAGTGGTTCTTTCTTGTCAGGGACACCTCTATAGATGGATGACAGCAGTCTTTGTTTTGGGGTATCATTACATTTTTAAAAGTTAAGCATGGAAATGCATAGTGTTAGAACTGGGCAGAGAGAACGGAGACACCCATCCAGGTCTTGGAGACTTCCAAAGAGCCTTAACTTAGGTGAAACTAGTGCTCTTTGGCCCTCAAACCTGCCTGCATGGTTCCTTTGTAGCCTTTCCTCTTATTCTCTGCCTATGTTGCACCTTCACGTGTCGTCCCCCTCTAGTTCTGTGGTGAAGCCCCTCACTGTGGTCTTCCTCCAGTGACTCCCACATAAAACTAGGTATGCCAGGATGACCCTTAAGGACAATGTCTTTCTGGATCCTTAAATATCATGACCTGGGACATCTGGGACATTGGTCTCCCCTCCCACCACCACCACAAGCATGATTTCTTCTGTCCCCAAGCTGAACAGTTTCCTAGCTCCTAGCTCCTTCACCATGCCCCTTCCACATGTGAAAAGGAGCTCCCCTGTTTTCCTCCTTTCAAACAAATCCCATTGGACATAGTGCCAAGACCACAGATTGAGTTAGCCGAAACACCTCTGGCCCTACCTAACCTGATGATGCCATGGCAAGAGAGGGTATATCATCCTCTGCTTCCTCAACCTGTGACGTCCTTTCACACTCTGACAACACTGGAGCAGGACAGGGTGTAGCACCCAACCCTTCCTCCTCAGCCTTCTGTCCTCTCCCTGGAGCATCTTCAGCAGGAATCATTCTTAGGAGGCCCAGATCCCAGACATATAGAATTAATTTCCTTTTTCTGGGGAGATAAATCAGTAGTAAATACTTTAGACATTCCAGTGTTTAGGTCCTCTTTTGATTATCCAAAACATAAGGACTCTTAAGAAGAATGACACAGCACACCACTCCATGTATTAATCTGTGTAGAGCATGTAAGAGGCTTACATTGTTCACCTAACCAATCGCAGTCCCTTCTAGCTATGGTAGGGAATGTTGTTTATATCAATATTTAAACACACTATTGCCCCCAAGTGAACCACAACAGCCTCATTTAAAGCTATTTTATTATGATGAGCCGATATTTGGACAATTGAAAACTGTACTCCACTTGCTATGTAAACAAATGCAATGATGCTGCAGTTCAGCAAATACATATTTAAACAGTTTAAAAACACATTGACTGCATAATTTGTATTTGTAACTGCTCAAAATAAAGGTCTTTTTATTTAGCAAGCCAAAGAATGGGAATTTGGATGCTGTCTGAAAGAATGCATTATTCATGGGGAAGAGAAACAAAATCAATAAATGAAAATTCAAATAAAAATACAAGCCATTGTGCTGCGGCTTCCAGACAATGATGATCTCGTGCATTATTTACTCAAGGAGAAGGCTTAGGAAAGCAGCTCTTTTGGACCTGGGCTGGGGGCTGAATTGTAAACTCCTGCTTAGGCTGTTTGAAAATAAACAAAACAGTATGGTTCTAGCCTTTTCAGCTTCATTTGGTTCTTGATTAAAATTGTTTTAAAATTCAACAACAAAATAAGGTAGGAAGGATGTGATGTTCTCTCCTCAGTGGGATGCTCAGTTCACAGCTGCAGGGTGTGCAAAATACATTAAAGTCCTGGATGGGGTTCCGTGAAAACCAGAGCTTTGCATATGGGTCAAGTATGCTTGTCTTGAGAGGAGCAGAGGCAAGTAGTGGATTCTGCTAGGTCTCATCGTTCTATTACTCCCAACAAAGGTGTCAAGAATAGTTAAGAAGGGAGGCCTTGGGAACACACATCCCAGGCCAAATCCTGCTGCGGATAACATTAGCCCTATAACGTTCATCATTAGCTCCTTAGGCCTTGGTTTCTTAGCTATGAATTGGGTGGTAATGATAGCACCTACCTCATTGTAGCAATGAAGATGCCTAGAGCTTGGTACACAGACGTTACCCCATCAACATCACAAGAAAAATAGTTAAGAGTAGCTTAGTCTTCCTTTGAGGCAGTTGTCTGGAAGATAATGGCTATCTTTCACTCACCACAATGTGTGCATGTGTACTTCCATGCCTTCAAAAGAAATCACTGTAGTGGGACATGGCCGAAATACAGTTTAGCTGCTATTCTAGGCTTAAGACAGGCCATTAGGAAGTCACAAAGTGACTATGACAAGGGCAGCTTTTCTATGTCTTGCATACCAATATATTACATTGAAGGTTAAAAGAAAACAACTGGCTGGCATCCACTTAGTCAATACACACTGTGGGCCTGCTCAGCCCCAGACATTGTCAGGAGCTAGTGATGTAGTAATTACTAATACAACACAATCCCTGTCCTTACAGTTGAATAGGACACACAGATAATCAGTAAATGACTACAAAACACTATTGTAAGTGGCAGAAAGAGAGAGACAGAGGACTGTGGGCACACACACGATGCATAGTGGCATGAGGGATCAACAAAGGCTTTCCAATGCAACACATATGAACTAAATCCCTGTTGTATAACACTGATCTAGATAATGTGTGCGAGGAGAAGCTGGGAATGTTCCAGAAATAGGGAAGGATGAGCGGAAAGAAGGTATGGAGGTTATAGAAGGCACAGCTCCTTAGGAAAACTAGAAACTGCACACTCTGTCTGCAGTGATGAGAGAAGAGATCCCAGGGCAAAACTTGTAAAAATAGTATAGTTTAACAGACATTGGCAGTGGGGGTTATGGAGCTAACGCCATTAACAGTGGACAGACCAGCTGGTAGGAGAAGGTTCAGGAAGGACTGCCTAGGAGCTGAGGCAGAAGACTCTTCCAAAAAGGGGATCCAAAGTTGCTAAAAGGTAAAGAAAGGAGTGCCCAGAGGTTACACAAGTAAAAGGATTTAGTTGGATAACTCCAGCAGAGCAGCTTTATGAAGTGATGGGGTGACAGCTGCTGTTACAACCTTTCCATTTGCTTTGTTGGTCTTGATGGGGAGAATTTGATTGACTATCAAGCTTGTCCCAGGTAATGCCCGTGCTATATGCATACCTGTGAAAAAGCACACACTTTAACATACATGCAGGGCAGATTGTAGAATAGGAAGGATTTTTTTTCCCTGCATTCTCAGGTATATATCTGGGCGATAAGAACATAAGTGTAGCGATGCTTTCATGCCAGTCATCCTTGTTAATTTCTTGTCAACTTGACACAAGCTACATTTGTCTGGGAAGAGGAACCTCAAGTGAGAAAATGCCTCAGATTGCCAGTAGGCAAATCTGTAGGGCATTTTCTTGTATAGAGATTAATGAGGGAGGTCCCAGCTCATTGATTGCTGGGTAGGCAGTCCTGGGTAGGCAGTCCTGGGTAGTATAAGAAAGCATGCTGAGCAAGTAATGAGAAGTGAGCCAATAAGCATCACTCCTCCATGACCTCTACTTTGGTTCCTGTCTCCAAATTCTTGTGCTGAGTTCCTGCCCTGACTTCCCTTCATGGTGGACTGTAAGCTGTAAGCTGAAATAACCTTTCTTCCCCAAGTTGCATGGTCTTTATCATAGCAAGAGAGACTCAAACCAGGATGCTACTTTATCCCAATGATTCTATGATTCTTTGACCTTTCCTTACATTTATTCATTCATTTGTTGTTTGTTTATTGTATGTAGAGGTCAGAGGAGAGTTGGTGGGAGTCTGTTCTGTCCTCCCACTACGTGGGTTCCATGGGTGGAACTCAGCTCATCGTCAGTAGGTCCTTTTACCCACTGAGCCATCTCTCCAGCCTCTTTTTCTGCCTCTTCTTTCTTCCTGGATTATGAGCGTCTCACAAGAGTGGATGCTAGGATACAGACCAGTTTCATGAGAGCAAGGGGCATCTTTCAGTTTGAGGTAATTATATAAGGAAATTTCATGCTGGCAGAGGAGCTCTGAACCCAGACACATTGCCTGCTGCTGCCTTCCTGCCACTTACACAGAGCCATAGATTAAAAAAAAAAAAAAAAAAAAAAAAAAAAAAAAGGATCTGGGTAGTGTTGGCACACGCCATTAATTCCAGCACTCGGAAGGCTGAGGCAAGTGGATATCTGTTAGTTTAATGCCAACTTGGCCTACAAAGTGAGTTCCAGGACAGTCATGGTTCTGTTACACAGAGAAACCATGTTTCAAAAAACCAAGTAGATGGATGGATGGATGGAATGGACAGACAGATGATAATAAAAGGGATAACATATGCATCATTGCATTTCAGTAAAAATTAGTAAAATGCAGAAAAATAAAAATGACTAGTTTGGGGGCTGAAGAGATGTCTCAGAGGTTAAGAGCACTGGCTGCTCTTCCAGAGTTCCTGAGTTCAATTCCCAGAAACCACATGGTGGCTCATAACCGTCTACAATGAGATCTGGTGCCCTCTTCTGGCCTGCAGGTATACATGCAGATAGATCACTGTATTCATAATAAATAAATAAAATATTTTTTAAAAATGACTAGTTTATATCACAGATACCATTTTTAATTAGAATACTTATAGAAATTATAAAAGTGATGGAAAGAAACACTTTTCGGATCTAATAGAAATAGTCCCTTAACACTATAGATCTCTTCAGAAACAAAATGGCTCAACACTGTGTAGAGCAAATGCAGTTAGGACCCTGCAGACTTACAAAGTCATAGCACCTGACACACAGTTTCCACCCTCCTTCCCATACTCCTTAGCTAATTCAAGAAGAGAAGACAACTGGAAAATGGAAAATCAAAGAATTAAGTCCTTGCACACCCTACCCCCACCCCTGCTCCAGCCAGCCCCCAGCTAACACTGGCTATGTCTGTGGCTTTCCAAGCTGACTCTTAGGCACTATACGTTTTTCAACAAAAGTATCTTCTTCCTGGATTGTTATTCATAGCCAACCTCCTCAGCTATGTCAATACATGCTACACAGAGGACAAAGAGGTTCAGTCAGGGGTCTCAGAGCAGGGTTCCTGGGACTCATCTCTCACCACGTGGTCTAAGTGGGAATCCACTGATCTAGAAGCCAGGGGAGATCTAGAGAACACGACCCAATCCAGCCTTGAAGTGTCTGAACTTCCAGACAGACCCAGAACAGGATAATAGGACCAGAGGACTTAATTCATGTTTCTGGACTTCAGTTTACAAAAGAATCATCTTAAAACTTGATTAAAAAAAAAAAGAGATTCCCAGTCACCATCCCCAGATCAGCTTCAGTTAAGTTTGGGGTGTACTCCAAGCATTTGCTTACAGCATCCCATGCTGTTCAAATACAAGTCTCCACGTGTTAAGATATATTGGATTAGAATCACCCAATGTTCTTACTGCTTTGATCTGTGGGGTCTGAGAGACAAAACATGCCCAGTTACTCCTGGGGAATTCTTCAGGTGTGCATGGTTGAGGCAAGGGTCACCTCACAGCCCCACACAGCCTCAGGCCTCCTAGAGTACCAATTATAATTGCTCATCTAGGGACACTGTCATTTTTTTTTTTTTTGAAGCAAAGAAGAAGTGCAAACCAACAACAAGCTGCCTCAGACTAGACCTCCTTTAGATATTCTTTCTCCATTCTCTGTCTCCAGGGGGGAATCTGAGGCGCTCTCTCAGTGGGTGGCAGACAGTGTACTATAGTTTCCTCATTTAAGGTAAGCAGTGTGACAGGTATCTCCTGGAACCGCTGTAAGGCATACACGAGATAATGCTAGTTAAGCTCCAGCCCCAAGTCTGACATTCCAAAATGGTCCATAAATATTCATTTCCCCTCAGTGAACAGAGCTCTGAGAAACTGACTGTCTTCAAGTTGAGAACTCTGAAAGGACTTACAGGAAATGGTTTTAAGCAACAGGCTTGTCATGCAAATGCTAGTAATAATGGGGAAACATAGCAGCAGGCAGGTGGTATGTGAAATTTACCCCAACGTAATGCCAGAGAAAGAATAAAACAAGGTGGAGCTGGAGGAAGCCCCTTCTCTGTGTCTCCATCACTTCCCACCTTCCCACTGTATCTCTATTGTATGGATGATTTTGTGCCTTTTAAACAAACTCCTTGAAAGTGGAAAAACCAGAAACGGTCTCTGGCATCACTTTTTCATTTTCTTATTTAACTGAGGTTAGAACAGTGTGTGGGTGAAATGTGTGTTCTATAAACATAAAGGTACAGAAGAGGCGATATGACGGCCCCAGATCCTCTACGGAGGGCCGGCCACTATGCCAAATTCTTGTGTATCTCTACAGAGCTATTTATACAAACATACATTGTTTTATTAAAATAAGTCATGAAACACCTGACTTTTGTGCTTGGCGCTTACATTTTATAAAACACTACACATTTTAACATGCATGCATGTATTATTTTGGGCATATATATTAATTGTGTGCTTTGGGGTCTCTGTTTGGTTGGGTTTTGGTTTTTTTGAAACACGGTTTCTCTGTAACAGAGCCCTAATTGTCCTACACTCACTTTGTAGACCAGGCTGGCCTGGAACTCACAGAAATCTGCCTGCCTCTGCCTCCGGAGTGCTGGGAATAAAGGCGTGTGTCACCACTGCCTGGCTTGTGTGGTTTTGTTTTGTTTTGCTTTGTTTTGTTTTGTTGTTAGTGGTGGTGGTGGGGGTTGTTTTTTTGGGGGGGTTGGGGGTTTTTTGAGATGAGGGTCTCACTTGTAGCCTAGGCCAACCTGAAACTTATTTTATAGCCAGATACCATTGAGTTCACATAAACCCTCTTGCCTCAGCCTCTCCAGGATTCCATGTGAGCCACCATGCCAGATTTACTTTTCTGCTTTACAGAGCACTCTACCTTAGTGGACGCCACACTGCTCTCTGCTCTCTAAACAGCAGCTTGTCGCACACTATCATTTAAGCTTCCTCACTGATAAACAGTCAGGCTGTTTCTAGTTCAGGTGGATTTGCTGTAATTATTGCTACAATACTACAATGAATACTAAAATGAATCTCTGTATATATGCCCCTATACATATCTGAGAGTGAGTCTATAGTATCAATTCCCCAAAGTGGAAATATGGACCATTCATAACTTAGATATTACCAAATTGTCCCCAATGAAGTTATACTAATTTGCTACTCTCTAAGCAACGATGGCTGTTAACTCAAAACTGTAGATGACTGGCATGTTGCCAAAACTTAAGAGCCTGGTGAGTGAATGAACCACTTACACTTCATATGACTCCAGGAAAGTTCTGTTGATTGGAAAGGGAAAGGTCTCTTGCCAGGTCTTGGATGATTATGTGTTTGGATACATAAACATACAAAATCAAGTCAGGGCAGATTTTTAAGTAAATGTATGAAGATATTTAAGGCAGGATTCACGTGGACAGAAGCACTCTCTCTCCTGTTCCTGACTCACTCAGCAGCATTTCCCTTGTTTGGCAGAGAAACTCGCTTCAGTCTCATCAGAAAGCTTTACCCTCTGATGTGGACCCATTTCGAGTCTGGAGAGGAGCCGGATTCTCCCTGAGATTTGGGAGCGCTTAGAGCTCTGGGACTTCTGGCCTTTGCAGCCCATAAGCATCTGAGTAGGTGAGCCACCTGGGAAGATTTCATATGTTAATTGGTCTTAAGACCACAATGGTGACCAACAAAATTAGTTTAATGTTAAATGTTTGTATTAAGTTTTAGGTGCTACATTTCAGAGTTAGGGTTTGGGTTTAGGACTTAAGAATTTGATAGGCAATTGTTAGGTAATTTGTTAAGTATTAATAAATATATGTTTGATAAATAAAAATTCACTGTTATAAGACATATTTGAGAAAATGCCTCAAATTGGCCTGAGGCAAGTCTGTAGGGCTTTCTCTTGCTTAGTGATTGATGTGAGAGGGACCAGACCACTGTGGTCTAGGCAGGTGATCCTGGGTGCTATAAGAAAGCAAGCTGAGCAAGCCACAGGGAGCAAGTGATTAGGCAACATTCCACTGTGGCTTCTGGTTCAGTTCCTGTCTCCAGGTTCCTGCCTTGAGTCCCTGCTATGACTTCCATTCATGATGGATTGTAAGCAGAAATACCTCTCCCCCAAAGGTGCTTTGGACATAGTCATTATCGAAACACTAGACAGCAATCTAAGACAATCAAATGAGGGATGATAAAAGATAGATAACCTTGACTGCATTAAAATCATTAGCACCTGATCACTAAAACGCACTCTGTAGAAGTAAAAGGGTGCTGAAGTCTCCAGGGAAACTAGTTGATTCAACACTTGGGCCTTAGGCTAGTGTCATCTGCAAAGCAATAATTAAAAAAGTAGAAAAATAAAAACACAAGCATTTTACAGTGAAGGCACTAGGAGTGTTGAAGAGGCTTGTGAAAATGACATTTAGTACTTAAAGAAATGCAAATTAAGGCCCCAGTAAAATACTATCTTATTATCTGCCAATAGCTTGTGCTCTTGGGGTTTGGACTCTTACATAAGACTTTGGAGAGCCATTTGAAATTACCAGTCACTACACTCTCTGACAGGAGGTACACACAGGTGCACCATTCTTTTCCAGGCAGCTTTGTTAGTTCACAAAAAAAAAGAGATAGGGTCATGACATGGAAGAGTGTTATGCTTGCTTTGATGACCTTTAATCTGAGCCTAAACCTTGGTCTCCGATTAAAGATGCTAGCTAGGGTGCCATGATACAGCATAGGGTTTTTATGAACTTTCAACATGTGGTATCCCAGATGGCATTCCACTATGATTATGATTGCCACTCAGGAAAGGAGGCCAGATTGATGTTCTCCCCAGATAAAGGTAGTGTGTGGTTTCCCTTTTCCCCACACAGGTCCCACCTCAGGCCCTGGACCTCCTTTCTTAAGACTATAAGAGATGGGACTAGGCTCCTATTCTTAGTCTTTTTTTAAATTATAATTTCAGAAGATATTGTCATTAGTTTGACATAAATAGTGTTATGCTACTGGCAAGAGGGAACACATTTTTGATTTAGTTTCGAATCACCCAAAATGTGCACTCATTAGGGGAAGAAGCATTTTTGTTCCCTAGCTCTGAATCCACAGATATCTCAGAAAGGAAAAAGCATTTTTCTCAGTCTTTGTCACTGTCTCCTTCAAAAGAAGAAAAGCCATGAACATACTCTTACTACTGAAGTCCTTTGTCTCAACGCTTCATTAGATTATAAAATAAACTTCAGCTTGGAGTTCTTGCTCTGAGCAGGTTCTAGAAAGGTTTCTTGGATGAATAAGGACTCTAGAAGGAAACCATGCTGGAGGGATCCTTCCTGGCTGCATATAATACATATGTTTGACACAAATTCCACAATATGAAAGGCTTCTTTAATCCCCACACCGGCTGTTTTCCTTCTCTTTCCTTCTTTTCTCTTCTCCTTGCAAGTAAATGTTTTACAATGTGGGGAAGGTCTTTTGAGGCACCAAGGATTATTGTTACATTTCCCATTAATTAACGTGACAAAATCAGAGAGAACTGGCTTTTCCTTTGAAGTAGATCATTTCTTTTAAGTCAAATCAGATCTCACATCCATTAAAGGCAGTATTCCTGGGCATACCTGAGCAATACATATTTTCTTTAAAATTGTTTGCCTGATGCCTGAGCGGTTTCCTGGGGGGAGGGGTTTCCCTGTTTAGCTTTCGGGAATACTGCTCAGCTATCAGAAACAAGGAAACCATGAAATTCGAAGCCAAATGGATGGAACTAGAAAAGCTCATCCTGAGTGAGCTAATCCAGACTCAGAAAGATGCAGGTGGCATCTACTCACTTATAATTGGATTTTAGCCATACAGTACAGGATAACTATCATACAACCAACAGACCAAAAAGATCAGGAACATAGACACCATGTAGGCCTCCAGTACAAGAGGAAGCTCTTAGCCCTCATATGACTGTTGAACTGAGAGGAGCTGATATGTAGGCACACTCCACATTGGAGTGGGATGGGTGGGAGAGGGAGGAGGCAGAGGAGGGTGGAACTAGGAGTGGAAAGAGGGCACTATGATGGAGATGTAACAAATAAACATTATAATAAAAAAAGAGCTACGAATGGTGGAGTGTAATTGACATTTCCAGTCCTCTGCTCTAAGGAGGCAAGTGCTGTGTTTCTAGGTTTAAATTCAGCAGGAGCCCAAACAGAACTGAAACACTGACAATTCTTCCCTCCTGTTAGGTGGCTTGTATGCAAATAACAAAAGCCATTCATGAGACTCCTCCGCGTTCTGGAAGTCCGAAAGAGGAAACTTGGAATTTCTTAAATGTTCTTTGGGCTTCGTGTCAGATTTGTTATTTTTGTTTTGGATCTCGTGTTAGTTACTTTCATCACTGCTGTGATAAAATACAAGACAGAAACAGTTTAAGGGAGAAGAGATTTCTTTTAGCTCAGAGACCAGAGCAGTTCGTCCTGGCAGGAAAAGCAGCTGAAGTAGGTCTTTCTCTGATGATAGAGATTATAGTTGGCGGGTCCTTGTAGTGGTGGGGGCTTGGAATTGTGGGAAGGTGAAACAGGGAGAGCTAGGAGTGATGGGACCTTGAAGCAACAGGAGCTTGACCTAGTGGGAGCTTGGAGCAGGGAAAGCTTGCAGGTGGGAGCTTGGAATTGTGGGAACTTGGAGCAGTGGGAGTTTAGAGCAGAGGGAGCTTGGAGCTTGCAGTGATGGCTACTCAATGGCACCAACAGGTAAGCAGAGCTCAGACTGGAAATGGGATTAGTTGTAACCCTAAGTCCCAGGGCAGTGGCCTGTAGATATTGGGAAAACCATGGAGTCTTTTGATCATATTACCAGCTGAAAAATCAAGTGTTCATATGAGCCTACAGGGACATTTCAAACCCCAACTGTAACAGCCCATCACTATATGTCAAAGTCATAAGTTTCCTCTCGCATAGCGGCTCACTAAAGGTTCTTGTAATGGCTGGTGGTGTGGTTTCTCAGCCTGAACCCTTTTCTTTGTGGCAGGATCCAGGGCACTCCTCACATTTGGGATGTTTCTAAGATGGAGTGTGACAAAGCTGGAAAAGCATAGACTGCTAGAAAGGATTCCACAGTTGTGATGCCTGAGAACTCTCCTCATACCCATTTTCTTTCCTACACAGAGGTTTTTTCCTTAAAGCTATCCATCTGGGTGTCCTCTAACACATGTGCGCGCGCGCGCGCACACACACACACACACACACACACACACACACACACACACACAAAAACGTGTATTACAGAAGTGATCCCCTTGCTATTCTTAATATTGTATCTGGTCAGACTCAGTAGCCCAGGTCTCCATCCAATCCAAGTGATTCAATCTGGCCCTCCTCCTCTCACCACACTCATGGAATCCTCTCCAGTCATGGGAGCCACTATACTATGACACTTCACTTTCTTCTTTTAAAACACGGTTGTAAGGTTGGGGATATGGCCTGTTAGTGAAATGCTCACTGCCCAAGCCTGATGACCTGATTTTGGATCCCTAGAATCCACAGAAAAGCCAGACACAGTATCTCAAGCATCTGTAATCCCAGTATATCCTCACCAGGAGATGTGAGGCAGAGAGAGGAGACTAGCCAGAAGCCTGCAGGCCAGCTAGCCTGGTGTATGCAGCAGGGAGCACAGTAGAAGGTAAAGACACAAGGTTTGCCATCTGATCTCAATATGTGCATCATGGCTTGTATGCACCCCAACTCAGACAAGCACACCCATACACCCATACACACACATACATAAACATACACATTCACACACACACACACACACATTTTTGAAAATCAATATATTCTGCTTATTACAAATACACTCTTGGGGCTGGAGAGATAGCTCAACAGTTTAGAGTTAAGGCTGTTCTTCCAGAGGACCTGGGTTCAATTCCTAGCACTTACATGGTAGCTCAAAACTATCTGCAACTCCAATTCCAGGGGATATGATACCCTTATACAGACAGACATATATGCAGGCAAAACACCAATGCACATAAAATAAAAAAATAAATAAATTATAGCTAGGAAGTGGTGGTGCACATGCCTTTAAACCCAGCAGGCAGAGTCAGCTGAATCTCTGAGTTGAAGGCCAACCTGGTCTACAGAATGAGCTCTAGAACATCCAGGGCTACACAGAGAAACCCTGTCTTGAAAAGCCAACACACACACACACACACACACACACACACACACACACACACACACA
>CAJQZJ010000649.1:1100497-1146149 GCA_907164525.1 Lophiomys imhausi | reverse complement strand
CACACACACACACACACACACACACACACACACACACACACACACACCAAAACAAAATAACAAAAGCAAATACATCTTTAATGAAAAAAAAATTTTAAATTTCAGGTTGATCCATAGTGTTGTCTGTGGCAGAGACAAAATGATCACTCCCTTGGCCTCTATTCACAGCAGCTCTGTTGATACCCATCTGTTTGTGAAATCAAAGACTGAGAAGGCTCTGGTCTAAAAAAGGTTCTGTTGCCTCAGACTGTGCCCATAACTGGCGTGTCTTCGTGAAGGTGATCACACACTCAGTCCTGAGAGACTCTAAGGAGGCACACGCTTAAATGAGAGCAAAGGAAAGTGAAGCTAAGCTCACTCATCCCAAGCCCATCTCAGAGACCAGGAACTGCACAATTTCCCAGTGCTTTAACAAACACCAAAGGCAGTAAGAATTTGAAGAAGAGAAGAATGAGCCAAGGAGACAGCCAGAGAGCGAGAGGTTCATTTCCTCGGTGGCACTGTTTGCCCTCAGCCAATGCTCAATCTCCTGCAGCAATGGCCCCTTGCCTTTTAAACCCTCCCACCACAAGGCTGGGGGCAAAGATGAGTCTGCTCATTCACTCCAATTCCCAGGTGCAGCATAATTAAAAATAAGATAGCGTTGAACCAAGATGACCCTAATTATCTTTATTAAAAACACAGGAGGGGGTAGAGGCCCAAACAAAAGAAAAGTCTGTTCTTAGATCACAATGATGTTTAAAGAAAAATCCAGAGCTTAAAAACATTCTATGACTGATTTACTTTCCTGAAGTTGATGTTCTCACAAGTCGAACATCTTAACCCCTCCCTGTTCTTGATCCAGAAACTGTTCTGGTGTTGGTGGATAAGACTCCAGGGTCACCACTCACACTTGTCTGCATCCTCCACTTGCTGGCTGGGAGAGGCTAGGCAAGGCACTCCAGCTCTCCACGTCTCCATGTTTTCACCTGTGTAATGGGAACACTTAACAGCTGCTGTATAGATTTGTTGTCTATGAAGTGAGATGGTGTAGCTGCTTTGTTGTGGGTTTGGAGGGCTGTAAGTACTTAATGAACACAGCCTACTGTTGCCATTCTTTAATGTGGGTGTTTCCTGTTGGCATCAGCAGAAACAGTCTAAATGCACGTCATCTTCAACATCTGGGAACTCTCGTGTCTGGTCTTTTCCCCACTTTAAATATACTGTAGCACTGGGAAGCCTTGGCATTCACCCACCTGGAACCTCATGATCTACCCAAACCAATGTCATATCCCTAAACACATGAAGTATGGACACGGCTCCCATAGCTTTGACTCCCCAGCAAAAAGCAAGTCTAATATAGACATTGAACATATCTCTTTAAGTGGTCATATCCCTCTGAAGGGTAGCCTTCTAACTCAAGAATTGTGACAGGGACTTTATTAGACATATTCAAATATTCAAATAACACAAAGTGCCAATTACTGCTTTTTCTTTTACTTTCTATGAACATGAAAAGGTCTACATATCCTGCTTAGTCATGGTATACAACAATGAATCCTATATATGTCCTTTTATACAAACTGAGGTGCTCCCCATACCAATGAAGTGCAGTATATAATAGACTTTCCAGAACAAACTATATGATATTCGATACACTGGGAGGAGATGTATTGGTTATTTTTCTATTGCTGTAATAAAAAACACTATGACCAAGGTAACTTATAGAAGGAAGGGTTTATTTGGGCTTCTTGTTTCAGAGGGTTAAGAGTTCATCACAGTAGGGATGCTTGGCAGCAGGTTGGCACAGTGGCAAGAACCCCAAGCAGAGAAAGCTAACTAGGAATTGTGTGTGGCTTAAAAACCTCAAAGCCAGCACCCAGTGACATACTTCCTCCAGCAAGGCCACACTTCCTAAATGTCCCTGAAGCAGCACCATTAATTAGGGGCCAAGTACTCAAACATCTGAATCTATGGGGACATTCTTATTCAGACTACCACAGGAGCCACTTAAACACCACTGGTTACAAGGGACCGGGTCATGAAAGTCTGTAAGTATGGCTGAACTTGTGAAAGCTGCATTGCTTAAGCCACATTCCAAGAATCCAGGCTCTTAACTTTTATCTTGTTAGAAGGAAGCAGTGTTGTTAAATGTTCCTTTGTTTAGGTGAGGAAAAAGAGAACCAACAGAGACCAGTTACAATGTGTCTGATTATTGTCCAGTCCATCTGCCAGCAGATGACGCACCTTGTGTCTCTGAAGAACGCTACCAAGGTACTGTGTGGTGAGCTGGTGTTCATCTTCTAGTGTGCCTTTCCGGGATAGCCATCCATCCGGCCTCTATGCCATGAGCCTTGGAGAGCTGTAACCTCAATCCCCTCACCACCAAGGAGGGTGTTAGATCTAGACCCAACTGAAAAAAAATTTCCTCTATAAGCTATTCTAACCAAAAGAGAAAAGATCTCTTTCTTTTGATTGGCTGAATAAAGGCCACCATGGCAATTTTACTTTCCTGCCATCTGCTGACAGACATCCTCAGGATAGTCACACACAGAGACAAAGGAAAGTAACTAAGAGATGGAAAAGTGCCAGAATTGTAAAAGATTCATTGTAACATTTATTGTAACTCCTGGATGTTACTTCACCTGAAGCTGTACAGACTGCCATGGGCATTCTGATTTTTTTTTTCTTAATCCCATTCGAGTTAGGTTCATAACACTTTCATCTAGAAGCACCATCAAAAAAAAAGAAGCGCTGCTGAGGAGTGTACCTCAGTGGTAGGAAAGATGCTTGGCCAAACCAGGAGCACGATCACCTCCACTTTGCAAAAGGATAAACTAAGTTTAGAGAAGAAAACCTTATTGACTGAGAAGTAGCAGGGTTGAGATTTAAATCCAGATCATTGTGTCTCCAAACACCCTGGTACCTCCTCGGAAGATCAGAAGCTGTGGAACACTTTCCAGATGCGGTAATTTTCCAAGCCTGTGGTGTGATGGAGACAGACAGACGAGACTTTGCTGTGAAGTTCATGTTTCTTTAACCAACACACATGTGAACAGAAGAGCTTACTAGCAGATGGTTCTGCCTTCACTCAGGGACTGCAGCTGTCCCACTCACTGGACAGCATGGGCAAACAGGAGGATAGGGACCAATCACACACCGAGTCCAAGTTTGACAACAAGCAGGTATAGTTCCTGCAAGAACAAGATGGAGTAAATATCTTAAGGATATACCCAAGAACGTTCACATATGAGAACTTAGCTCAGCCCAGGCCAGAATGCATTCCATGGAGGGACAGAGGAATGGAGTGTGAACTTCAGAGAAAAATGGAGCTTAGGAAAGTTTCATAACACAGAGTTCTACAGAATGCTTAGAGGAAAGAAAGATGTTAAAAAATTGAGGCTAAGAAACTAGACTCTACAAATTGTAAGTACAGATAGCAATGAGGATACTTGTGGATATTCTAATTATTACATACATACACACACACACACACACACACACTTACCCACCCACCTGCTCATCTCCTGCACAAATATTTAAAGGCCAACTATAAGGATGAGATCATGTGTGGCGCCCATTAGCAATTACATGAGAGCCCACATGTGTACACGTGTGTGTCAAACAAACAGAACATGATCTGCAAGTTGATATTGAAGATTTCAAAACACACAGCCAGAGAAAAGTATTAAGGGATCACGCACAGCTGAGGAGAAACCCTGAGCACTGAAGAGAGCCTGGGAAATGAGGCCTAGGCTGTGGATGAGGAAGAAGAGACAGCTTGGCCAAAGCCACAGAAGGCTTCCTTGAAAAGTGCCCCGCAGGAGTGCTCTCCACCCTCCTTAGTGACATGGCATCTCAGAGACTAACCTGTCCCTGATGAATGAGATTTTGGACTTGGGACACAATTAGCAGGCTAGACTGGGAAAAAGTCAGCTCTTGGTGAGTGGCTGGTGGCTACTCACGTTGCATATGGCTGTTTGGAATGCAACATTGGTTGTCATGTCCTTTGTTTCACTGGATCTTTGTAGCAATCTGGAGAGGCATCTCTGACTATCTGTTTTGTCCATGCACAGAATGAAGCTGAAGGAAGGGAGTTTGTTTACCTGAGCCCAAAGAGGATGAGTCACAGCAGTTGTGGGACCTGAGCTTGAGGTTTTGGGTGTAATTGCATGCCCTCATCTCTCTGCACTGGTTTCCTCTGCACCATCTCTACAGTGGAGGTGGCTGAGACACAAATGAACTAGCAAGAGACTTTGGTGACGCACTTCCTTTGTGGAAGAAGAGCCCAGTCTGAAGGCAGTGTGTCCAACTAGGCTTAATGAATTCGATAATTTGGCTCGTGAGAATTGAAGAGAAGCAGCTCAACTGAGATAATTTGAGGAAGGCTTTCAGGGCAGAACCAGTCAATACAAGACCTCCCTGCTTTCCTCTCCAGCCACACCTCATAGCTCTGCCACAAGTCACAGTGGCATGCTTTAAATTCCTCCAGCACATGAGGGCATGGACATGGTTTCAGCACCACAGATAAGGAAACAGAGATATAGAGAGAGCAGGTAATGTTCACAAGGTCACACGGCAAGAGAGGCTGAAGCATGTATTCATCCCAAAACCCAGAGTCACTGTAGGGCTTGCAGAAGCTCATATATGTAAAAACATCCAAAGAGCTATAACCTCTACCATTACTTATCATACAGTATTCGTTGAGTGGAACAGCTGCTGCATGATCAGTTCCCTTTATTGTGTCTCTTATGCAGTCTTCAGGACACTCCTCTTGATGTGTAAGTACATAGCCATTTGTGATTTATCATGTAATCGTTGGTCTTCTTCAATATCCTAGTGTTCAGTGCTGAGAACAAATATGCATGTGGTTGAACAAGCAAATGCAACCCCCAGCTCCAGAAGTCTCCCCTGAATGGATGGCTGAGTGAATGAAGATTCCTTGCCTCCCTGGAGTGGCTCTCTGCTCCTGGTGGGAGGAGAATATCGTTTTGTTTCTCCTCATGCCATCTTGGGACTCTCACGCATTTCCCACAGTGGAGCTGCATGGTGTTTACAGGTGCCTTCTGAAAACCGCCCACTGCCGGGTTTCTAAACTCAGAGAAGCTGTGTCTCTGAAATGTCAGCCTCTCTCGTGAAGTCTCTTGCTCAAAAGAAGCGAGAAATTCAGACAAGGAAAGTTTTCAGCTCCTCTCGTGGCTGTGCCAATCGTATAATGAGTCTGTGGGACGGAGTTTATTTCCAATTTTAGACCCACTCAAAGCACAATGGTGGCTTCTAAACTCATCCCGGTGGCTCCCAAACCCACTTCTGACTTTTAAAGATTACAGATTTTTCTGAGTTTGGTGACTGGTGAGTGGGAGCAGAAAGTTCCAGAAGACAGGATGTGTAGTTTCTGATCATCATTCTCTTTCTCTTTTCTCTAAATGTGATTACTTAGAGTTTGCATTCCACTCCCATGGGCACACTCTACAGGCAAATATTTCCTCTGTCTTTTAAGGAGACTGTTTTACTTCAGGACTTGTTCCTTCAAAGCTTCCTTGGTATATATAGATTTTTGTAACTGCTTCTTTGTGATCTTTGCTTTCTTAATCTTAGCATTCTAATTGTCTTTCTTTTGAAATTATTCAATGGAAAAATGTACATTTTAACCCCTATTTCATTATTTGAGTTATTTAAATTCATCATATAGGATATATCTTCTTCGCAGTTTACTTTAGGAGCATTGACTATTAAAGGTGATTTTAGATTTTATTTTAATTAATTAATTACTCTTGAGACAGGGCTTCTGGAGCTGAAAGCAAATGATCTCCCTGCCTCAGCCTCCCAAGTGCTGAGTTATAGGTGTGAGGCACCATGTCTGGCTGTGCAGCAGTTTTAAACAAGACATTTCGTTTTACTGAAGACCCAAAGCTGAGAACAGCAGTGTCAGGGGCTCTTGATTGGAAGTAGGCATGATGTACCATGTGGGAAGGATGTGGTCCAACTACCCCTGCCCTTGAGGGTCAAGGGAATGACTGTGAAGCACTACAGGAAAGAATGAAGGCACAGACCGGACCATAGCAGTGTCAGAGTAGTCTCCATCCTCTACTTTCCTCCAGCTGGGGAAGCCAGAGTCTGATGGGTGCTTAGGGTGAAAGAACTGAACAGAGAGTTGAAGGACGATGATACAAGAGCAGCACCCCCAACTCCTCACCCCTCGCCCCCTTGTCCTGGGAGTGAGAACTTCCAAGGGAGAGTTATTTAGGTAGACATGGAAATTAAATGTGGGCTCCCTAAGAAGGCAGCCTCTGTTTCTCTAAAAGTGGACGAGAAGATAAGGAACCTGCCTAAATTATGCCCTAGGGGCAGAAAGTCTAACAGAGTGGAGAAGGAAGTCATCCAGACCCTTTCCCACAGATTCAAGAACTCACTGCTGTAAATGTTCATAACCAGTTGTGCACTTTGTACACAGCAGACGAGTCATAGTCATTAAGCCATCTTCCACTGGGCCCTCAGTTTCTTCATAAACCTTAGCTCCTTCTCATCCTCCAGAGGAGAGTTGGGTGGCATGGGCTGGAGCCCATCACCCTTTGTCAAGAGCTTTTCTGAGATGCAGGTAGGAAGCAGAAACCAGAAAAACACTGCATTCAGCTTGGAATGCTACCCTGGAGTAACACCCACCCCTAAGGCCTGGGGACAAGGGATGGCTGTTGGACAGGACCGCCAGCACACTCCTTATGTTCCACCCTCCGTCCACAGTGGACACTTGTTCCTGAGGGCTGTAATGGAGAATCTCAACTCCCAAGATCAGTAGTATTTACAGTTCCTCTTACTCTTAGAAGCCCCTTCCCCCATCTCTAGAAAGTGATGGAGAGGAGGGTAAGTAGAATGGGAGGCAGGAGGCAGCAAAGATGCGTTAGAGATGGATAACGCACAGCAGCCTCCACAGAGCCTTATCTGGGGCTAGGAAAGCCAAAAATTCCCCAAGAGGTCATCTAACATCCAAGATATGGAAGAAACTGAAGGGGATATTACAACGGTACCTTCCTGTGAGCAGGATTTAATGATGAAACCTCTCTAGGAAGCAAATGATACAATTTTTGAGCAATGGAATCTAGTTTTCGAACATTTTTTTCCTTTTCTCTACAGAAATGGTATAAAATTGTTGTCATGAAAAATGCAATAAAAACATGCAAATATGAAGGAAAAACATAGAAGCACACACCATACATGACCAAAACATATGTTCCTGACTTTTGTGAGCTTTATAGCACTTATTAGCAAGAGATTGAAATTTTCTGTCTTTTCCTTACTTAATGTGACTCTGTATCTGATTTGTACTTACATTTTATTATTATATAATTTCAACATTGCATTTTTTACTTGTTTATTTGGGGAAGGGACACATGCATGCCACCCTGTTAATGTTTCATCTTTAAAACATGGCTTCAAAATCAGACACATTAAATCTAATAGAAGAGAAAGTGAGGAAAATCCTCGAACTCATTGGCACAGGTGACAACTTCTTGAACAGAACACCAACAGCTCAGGCTCTAAGACCAACAATCAATAAATGGGACCTCATGAAACTGAAAAACTTCTGTAAAGCAAAAGCCACTGTCATTTGAACAAAACGGCAGCCTACAGACTGGGAAAAGATCCGACAGAAGTCCAGTATCCAAAATTTATAAAGAACTCAAGAAATTAAACACCAAGACACCAAATAATCCAATCAAAAAGTGGGGTACAGAGCAAAACAGAGAATTCACAAAGGAGGAATCCCTAATGGTTGAGAGACACTTGAAGAAATGCTCAGCATCCTTAATTATCAGAGAAATGCAACTCAAGATGACCCTGAGATTCCATCTCACACCTGTCAGAATGGCTAAGATCAAAAGCTCAAATGACAGCACATGCTGGTGAGGTTGTGGAGAAAGGGGAACCCTCCTTCATTGCTGGTGGGAGTGAAAACTTGTACAACCACTATGGAAATCAGTCTGGCAATATCTTGGAAAACTTGGAGTAGCTCTGCCTCAAGACCCAGCCATACCACTCCTGGGCATACATCCAAATGAATCCTGACCAAACCATAAGGATGTTTCCTCATCTATGTTCATAGCAGCTTATTTGTAATAGCTAGAAACTAGAAATAATCAAGATGTCCCTCAACCAAAGAATGGACTAAAACAAACAAACAAACAAACTGTGGTTCATTTACACAACGGAATACTACTCAGCTATCAGAAACAAGGCAATCATGCAATTTGCAACCAAATGGATGGAACTAGAAAAGCTCATCATGAGTGAGCTAACTTAGACTCAGAAAGATCCACATGGCATATATCTACTTATAACTGGATTTTAGCCATGTAGTGTAGGATACCCATCCTACAATCAATAGACCCAAAAGAATAGGAACATGGACTTTGTTACCTATTAGTGGGACACCCCACCCTAGTGAAACTGCCATGTATGCCCCCTGTGCAAGAGGAAGTTCTTAACCCTCATGTGACTAATGAACTGAGGGAGCTGAAATGTGGAGGCATCCCACACCAGAGGAGTAGGATAGATGGGAGATGGGGTAAAGGGTGGGAGGGTGGGACCGGAAGGGGGTGGAGGGTGGGGGCTATAATGGAAACAGAGATTGAATTAATAAATAAATGTTTAAAGAAAAAAAACACGGCTTCAAATGGCATTTAGATATTGTAATAGACCCAGCTTCCCAGGTTTACTGCCATCAATACACTCTGACATTTTCATTTTGATCAGTTTCTGCTCTGCCTTAGAGAAGTTGCCTGAGAGGGCTTGCCCTTCTGAAGTGTGCAGCCCTGACAGCTAAAGTGAGAGCTAGTCACCAGCCATGCTAAGAGGGTGATCAGAATTTGTTAGAGCACAGCTCTGCAGACTGGACCCCTCCATATCTCAAAGGGAGACCAACCACTGTGGGGAAGGGTAGTCCATGGATAATAGCTCCTAACTCTTAGGGTCTTGGTCATCCCTCTCAGTCTTTATTGTGAAGAAATTAATAGACTAATCCTTCCAGAGATGCTGAAAATGAATTTCATATTGAAAATATAACATAAAATGAATTAGTAGGAGAGATTATTTTGAAAGAATCTGTGAAGGTAAATGAATGTGGAGATGCCAGAAGCATATGTCTATTATATTAGAACACACAAATTAGGCTTATTCTACAACTTTATCTGTAACTTTTCCTTATTTCCTTTCTTCCTCACTTGCCCCTAGAATGATAAAGATTACCAGCTAAGCAAAAACATTTAGCTGAATAATTTCCAATAACTTAGGAAAGGAAAGGAAGAACTTAGGTTGCTTGGCTGAAAGGGAAGAAGAAAAGAGTTTTCTGGAGGGTTGTTGTTATTAGAAAATATAGGAGCTTGTTATGATGGTTTTTAGAAAAATTTCATGTACCTAACTTACTCTTTGTTTAGGTGTCAGAGAGCAATTGAGTGAGCCATTAAAACAGTACAGGGTATTTTGTCTCAACCACCAAACTCCAGAGCAGGGATTTACAGTGATTATGGCTAGCATCCCAAAGGCTGTTGGCTTAAAGAATAGACAGGGGTCATACCCACCCAGGGACGCCCTAGTTTCCCCGGCAGGAACCTCAGCTGATAAATGGTCCTGTCTTAATGGGTTTTGGAGGTTAGCCCCAGGGAATTCCTACTTTTCCTTTTCTGTATCCTTCTTCCTCTCTTATGTAGGAGTGCATGGGCTTGAGAAAAATGAGATATAGACATAGCACAGGAAGGTCCAAGAAGAAGGGGCAGATTATTGAATATACCCTTATACCTTTCTATATTGATACAAAATTAGTAGTTTATTTGACTAAAGTGGTATTGACCATTGTTTATTGTGCAAAAATAAGATTGTATTGGATTACATCGGTATTGATCTTTGTATATTGATACAAAATTAAGATTATAGTTGGACACAATGGTATTGACCCTTGCATATGGACGTAATATTAAGATTATATTGGGCTACATAGGCATTGATCTTGGTATATTGATACATAATTAAGAGTATATTTAACCACAATTGAATAGATCTTTGTATATTGATACAAATTTAAAGGTAACGCTTCCTAATGGTATCATACCTAGAGATACTTAAAAATAAAATGTGAAGCTCTGACCTCTTGATACCAACTGTCTAAAATGGTCTAGGATAGTTAAAACAAACTCCTAGTCATGCAAACATGTCACTTTGTTAGCTACTATGACAGTCTATCACAGATATTCTCTAAACTACCCAGTAATCAAGTTGCTAAGAGACAAGCAACATTTGCTTATCTAAATACAAGAGATGGATAGGGCATCTTCAAAAACCCCAAGAGATCTGCAGAATATGGCATTCAAAGATGTTATCTTAAATCAAGATTATTTTTTTTATATCGAGACATATCAGCGCCTGACAGCACCCCCTATTCTACTCCAAGTAGAAGATAAGCATCGAAGAACCTCCACTGTAAGATGGTTGAATTAGTGGCAAGCCTATCTCTTGGCATGAAAAAACCCCTTGCACCAACTGCAGACAGACTGCTGTCCAAAAAGGACAAAACTTGGTAGCAGGGAAGTCGACAGCCTAACTCTGCCAAGACAGGGTAGGTAAGTCCTTCATAATCCCTGCTCTACAACAAATGTCTGTCAGAGAAACAGGACCCAAAGGCTGAAGATTGATGCTGGAATGTATGGAGAGAAAATGGGAACTGTCCAGGCAGTCATTGGTATGTTCTTTCTTAGTTTTGGAAGCTGCAGGCCCTGCACTTCCTATATAAGCAAATATATTTATCCCTCTCAGGGCTCTGAGGTGGTTGAAGAATAGACAGCTAGAGTCTCATAGTTAAATTTTGAATTGTTTAGGAATCAAGAGGGTGTTATAGATCTAAGAAGATACTCTTAAAAGTGTGTTGCAAGATAGTATGAATGTTGAGTCACATATAGACCTTTAAACTCATGGAGTTGGTTAGATAGTAGAATGTTAAAGTCAGGGGCCAAATATGTATAAACTGGACATTGGGAAGGTATACTGGGCCATTTAACTCTCATAAATGTGGCATATTTATATCTATTGTTTTGTATAATACTTACTGTTATAAGAGAAGGAACCATCTGTTGGACTGAAAGGGGAAACTTCTGGGGGGAAGAGGGTGGAAGGGCGGGATAGGAAGGGGGAATAGGGAGGGGTTTGTTACTGAGATGTAACTTGAAGAAAAAAAAATAAAGTATTAAATAAAAAAAAAAGAATAGACAGGGGACACATATTGTTAATGCCTTTGTGGCAATGTGTTAAGTACATGTACCCAAACAGTGTGGCCTCCACATATATCTATGTAGAAAAGCTGAGACTGGCTCCCATTTGAGTTGAGGCAGTGGACACTATTGGCAACATAGGCTCAGAGCCCTTCTCCCATCTTTCCTATTGACTACCCACCATGTACCTGAAAACCTGCTGGAAAATTACCTCATCTTACATCACATCCTTTCTTGAAATTGTTGTTTGGTCTCAGGAAGAGGATCTAATCAAGCCATTCTAATCAAAATCCTTCCCACAAATTTAAATACAATTAAAAACTGATAGTGACAGTTCCTCTCCTTTGGTAAAAACTGTATGACACAGAATCTAAGAACTATTGTTTCCTGTATCCCACCTTGGGAGAGAAGTCTACCTGCAGTGAGGGAAATGAAGCAAGCAGAGGGTTAGCTCCAGTGATGTGAGATGAATGACTTCTGCTCACCCCATTCTCCTGTGAACTTCTTCCCTTCCTTTTGGTTTTTCCACATTTCTTAGGGTCCCATGAACCACTAAGGCCTCCTTTTGCCTCTGTTGGTTCAAACTGGTTTGGATCACTGATTGCCAAAGAAGTCCTGTCTTACTTGCTGTTTAATTAAAACACTTGATTAATTGAAAATTGGAAGTTCTCCACTGCAATCTGTGTTAATAAAATAATTTTTTTCTGCCTTTGAAAAGTGATGTGCTGAATGTAATAACAATCTCCTCTAGTTCTTCTGTAAATTGGTTATTTAGATCAGTGGGAAAGAAGGTGTCAAAACACAGTCAGCCAGTGTGGCACTTGCCTGTAATTCCACTACTCAGAGGCTGAGAAGGGAGGGAGAAATCCAGGCAGGACCCAACCTCAAAACCAAAAACAACAAACAAAAAGTCTCAGATATATTCCAGGAAAGAGAATGGGTGTGATTGGTAATAAGTACATGAAATGAGTTGTTTTCTTGACCTATGTTGACTCATTCACAAGGGCTTGTCAACCAGCAAAGTGGACTAGCATCCCTGCCTGTGTAAATCTGGTGTCCCATTCTCCTTTCTGGATAATGAGAACACCAGTTATTGTCACTATTGGCTTTAGAATTTGGCCATCTTTCACTGGACAGCTTCACATGTTCTCAGAAGGGGACAGCCTTCTTTCTACTTTCCCCATCCAAGCAAATACGGCAAGAGAATTCTCTGGTGCCTTTGTAACTCAATTTTGCCCATGAGTCTATCTAGAAGGTATCTATCTGTCCAAAGGCCAGGGGGATGATGAAACAACCTACCCCTTTGCAAAGAAATAGAGCAAAAATGTATATGGCTTATCGGACAATCAGAGGTAGGGCATAATGGTAGAGCTATAGCTTAGTGGCCAAGAGCATATATTACTCTTGCAGAGGACCTGAGCTGTGTTCCCAGCACCCATATCAGATGGCTCATAATCTCCTGTAACTCCAGCTCTGAGGTGTTTCAACACCTCTGGCCTCCTCACATACCTGCACTCACATTCAGATACCCACAGGTATAAATATACATACACACATGTAAATAATTACAAACAAGTCTCTAAAGAATCAGAAAGGGTTGAGAATATAGCTCAGTGGTAGAGTACTTGTCTGGCATGTGCGAGGCCCTGGGTTTAACCCCCAGTTCAATCATGGGACCCAGCCCAGTTCAGAGCATATCTAAAGAAGCAGATTTGCTTCCTCTGAAGCTTATAAAGACTTATTTTAACTCTGGGATTGATTAGCTACAGCTAACGTATTTGAATTGTCTTTGACCAACAATGAAACTCATAGGGAAGTCACCTCTTAGACAGGACAATGTCCTGGTCATCTGGGGCTTCCTCTCACCCCTCCTCAGGGTGAATCCTGGGCTGAGGGAGTAAGGGTCTGGGCTGGGAGATATGCCCCTGAGGGTGTGAGGCATGGTATCCTTTACCTCACAGGTTCTCAAACTTTAGGGAACCTACAAGGCTGATGGGAAATGGCAGATTCTGACACTGTGACCGAGCTTCCAGATGACGGCTCCTTCCCTTGTACAACATATGTGGAATACTAAGTCTTTGCTCCGTGTCTAGAACTTATCCAAACTCATACCAGAGCCTGAATCCCAAACACTCAGGATTCTCCAAGCAACTAAGGGGCCTGGGCACTTGCAGACCAGAACTGCTAATGGCTGCTCCCCTGGCAGGAGGCCAGGGAACAGCCTCAGCTTGTTCATCTGTCAGAGTGAGAAGCCAAAGGCATTGGTGAGCACCTGCTTCCAGCCCTCAGGAAGCCAGCACTGATTTGGGCCCTCAGCAGCCGAGCTGCAGAGAGACAGGATTTACAGACAATTGCCTGCAACCACAGTCAGGCCCACAGCCTGTAGCCAGCTCCCTTTCTGCCAAATGCCTGGCCCTGGGAAACTGCAAGGGAAACAGCCAACCACCAGGAGGTGGGGGTTTGGATCTTTTTATTTTGTTTTGTTTTGTTTTAATCAGCGCATTTGGGGTCTATTACCATGGTTTCAAGGTTTGCCTGGTGTGGGGGCTTTGTGGGGATAGTCTCTTTTAATTTGGTAAAATTTCGGCTTTGGGACCTTCATGGGGTTATCTTCCTTCCTTGATCACAGAAACAAAGGCACTGACTGATAACTTCTTACTCCACAAGGCAAAGTAATTGTGTCTCTCCCTTATCTCAAAGAAAGGCTTCGTTCTTTCTGAAGAAAAAAAATTAATCACCCTATCTTTTACACATTTAAGCTCCTTGGCATTGCATGGGAAATTATCTGTTCCCCACTTGATTCATGCAAAGGCAAGCCTATATACCCATCCTTAATCTCTTCTAGTTTTCTTCCAATTAGATGCAATCTTTTTCCAATACTCTAATTAATACTTCCACGTTAAATATTAGGCCTTGTAAGAGAAAAATCATCTGTAATATAGTCAGATCGCGCCAAAGAGGATTTTCAAGCTCTTGCCCTTAATCTTTCTTTCAATTTTCTGCCATTTAGAAACAATTTTTTCCCCAACACTCTAATGAATGCAAATGATATTCGTGATTAGTTAGTATTATGCTAATCTGAGCCTGGAATTTACCTAAATCTGCATGGTGTTGTCTGAGCACCAGATTGCTTCGGGTTTCTGAGGAAAATTACATTAGCCTGCCAGATGTACAAAACATGATAGAGTAGAAATCTGAGCAAATAATCAAGATTACATTAGTTTTGTTTCTTAATGAACAACTGTTGGCATTAGGGATTACAGACAAATTATGGTTTTCCTCTCTGAGCTCAAGCAGCTAAGCAGCTGTTGTGAAGGTCCCCTTTTCCTGACTACCCCTAAATAGATTGGGAGCCACCAGGGCAGAGGGAAAGCATCTAAAATTTCACATAATTTAATTTGTTCCATTACGAAGTAATCATCACGATGAGCCCCACAGCTAACCTCCAAATTTCCCCCCAACACACCCTCTCTCTGGAATGTGGGAGTCATTTGAGGGTTTCTGGGACAAACTCAATGTGTTTTTCTTCTCTCCTGATGTGGAGGGATGTGAGCTGCATGCCTCGGAGGCATACCTGCTTTCTCTAACCTCTGGGCCACTTTCCAAAAGGGAACCTACCTAATTCCTGCTACTTGGGTGACACAGATGGAATGCTGCTGATAAGGTAACATAGTACATCTGGCTGCAGTCTCAGAGGCTGGCTGCACCAGACACTTGCAGAAACAACAGCCATCTGAGATTAGACCCTCATCCTAGGTCATTTGATCTATGTCTGTGAAGTCTCATTAAAATGAAATCCTTGTCCTGCACCAGATGTATGGTGGTGATGGTGGTTGTGATGGTGGTGGTGGTAGTGTGTGTGTGTGTGTGTGTGTGTGTATAGGTGATGGGTGAGAAGAGGGTATCTTAACAGCCTATGGTCCTGTTCTTGGCTGGTTTTCTTGGCATCAATCAGCAACATGGCAGTGCTGTGGACTTTGCAGCTTAATTTAAGTGCCTCGCTTGCACTGCACTGCTTCATTCAGTGTGCTGTATCTGGGCCCACAGCCATGCTCTCTGTTGCCACTGTGCTTTTGCACATGTTAGTTCCTCCTTAGGAATTAGTACTTTCCTCTCCTTCACTGCCTCTAGAGAGACCGTAACACTGCCAAGGTGTCTTAGGTGCCTACGAATCAGGTGTCCTATGGAAGTTCAAAGAGCTCATCTCTTACCAGCAAAGACCTTACATGCTTACTTTCTTCCCATGCTGGGATGTGGCATGTTATGTGGATGTTCATGTGGTATTTGGTGTAATACTTCATGAAGTTACAGAGTAAACAGATTCATATAACTGCAAATACAGTATTGACAGGGGGAGAGAGCTTGAATTTCTATACTGTAGTATGGATGGAAGTTCTAAAGGAGAGGGCATCTGTGACAAGGTCCTCACAAAGGTATGCAGAGGCTGAGAACCCCTCAATCCCCAGCCCCAGGCTACAAGGACGGGAGCCGCCGAGGCACATGAGCATAGTCACTTCTTGACTTGAGCAAGGCCGCTTCAGGGTGGAGTCCATTTTGCTGGCTCCTAGACTCGCCTCCTGGCCATCACAGCTGGGCTCATTGCTGTTAAGGTTCTCACTGATCACTGCCACCTGCTGTTCCATCAGGTAGCTCAGGCTCTTCAGCCCTTACCAGGATCTAGTGGCGCTGAGACAGGAGAATGCTCCCCAGTTGTTCACGATTGAGCTGACAGCAAAATGGAGTGAGTGGTGTGGCAGTAAGTGGATTAAAATGGACAGGAACTCAGAACCAAGAAGAAATCACTATGTCAGAGCAAATGGAACTTAGTCTTGGAAGAGCTCGGCTGAGCTGGTTCACTCACTCCCCAGTGGCTTGACTGCTGAGAGAGAACACATTCTGGTTGCAGTCTCTATAGCTTTGGGGGCGGAGGTGGGGTTGGCGAGGAAGAATGACAGTAGTTTTGTGTTTTATTCTATTTTTTTGTTGTTGTCACTTTTCTTGTCTGTATGCCTTTCTATTATAAAGCATCCTACTGCAGAGTGCTGCCTGCCCTCCATTAGTTAGAACACGAGGGTCACCCCACATCCAAGGAACTGTCTGATAAGTGCAAACTCCTTCAGGCCTCACCACAATCTCACAAAGTGCATCTTACTATTGTTCCAAGTAACAGTCAAGGAAACTGAGTCACCAGAGGCTGTCATTATCCTGTTTATCCAGCTGGTCCTCAGCATTTGGCATGCTAGAATCCCAGAGCATTGAGTACCATGATGTTGTGCCTCGAAACATGATTTGAAACTTGTCAAAGGATAATTTTACATCCTACTTTCTCTCTCATTTGCACTTTAGCTTCCCTTAAGTCCTCTGCTTTCTTAATACCATAAAATATAGATTGTCGAGACTATAGAGACCAGACTTTAAAGCAAGTAACTGTACTTTCTGACTGGTCATTCACATGAGCCTGTGTGCAGTGCATCAGCCCTCATCATGTGCTATGTGCTTGAGACTGAGTCCTCCTCAGGGGCGTATCCACTCTATCCACCTGCTATGGTTATTTTTATAAAAGGTCATTTCTTTATATTCCCACTGAGCAATGGAACAGTAAATACTACTTACTATGTTTCCCTCCTTAGAACTCAGAGTCTCATTCTATTGCTTTATTTTAAAACTAAGGCTATGTCTTGGTAGGTATGATTTCACCACAGAAGACAAGAACTCAACAGTCATGAACAGGAAGTCTGGTGGCTTGCAGATGGTTCCTGCCTGTACTTCTGGACTTGGCTCCTCTGGACTTGGAACAGGCCAGAGAATACCCCAGTGGAATGTTCTACAAGAGTACAGCCTAAGACCATAGTCCTTAACTTAATCACTTCAACATAATAGGAAATTCCTTCAAAAGGTGAGATTCTAATCCTTGAGGGCCTGTAAGCACAGGAATCGGAAATACTTCTGGGCAGATACTAAATATAGCTTCTGCAGAGATTTTTCATATCCAGGTGTCTTTCAAGCCATGTTATCTACCGGTCACAATATTGATTTAAAGAAACAGTGTTTGCTTTTATATAATGAATTGAATACATTAATATTTATTAAAAGAGAGTTTAAAATACTAAGCAAAAGGAATACTGTATATATATTTCAAGGTTTATCTGTTTTATATCTGTGCAAGATGATGGGTAGAAGGCCCAAAGTGTTAGAACAGATGAGCCTATTTGTACCATGGCTCAAAACTGAGTGTGGCGTGATGGCTCAGTGGTTAAAGCTCGGACCAACAACCTGGCTTCAATTCCTGGGTCTCACTTGATAGAAGAAGAAAAGTAACTCCTTAAAGTTCTCTTCTGACCTCAACATGTGTGATGCATGTGGCACACACATACACATGCTCACATGCACTTATGCACATACACACACATACACATGTGCACACACATACACACACACACACACACAGAGGAAATAAGTAAGATGTTTAAAAACAAAAGGAGTCAGCACTGGAGAGTCAAATGGCTTGCTTCTGTCTTCAGTATGGTTTTACAACATTCTCCGACCTTCAGGATTCTTGAATTGGCTGTAATTCCACAGCTCATATTGATTGATAAGAAGAAGCACTCCAGAAGCAAGCAATGACAGTGTGTTAGCCAAGGGGTGGACATTTCTGAGCTGATGCATAGATGCTTTCCTGAGAAAGACATGGAGGAAGCCAGAGGTCCCGTGAACCTTGAAATGTCTTGAGAGCAGATTCAAGAAAGATATTCAGGCTCTGCCTTTAAATACTTTACTTAAATATGAAGTCACCTGGAAATGGTCTTTTTATTCATAAAAAACCCCCAACTTTCTATCTAATTAAAATCCCAAGCTCCCTTTGCATTTGGCTAAAATGACATCCATGTCTCCTGACACAGGAGACATAAGGCCATTCAAAAGTTCTTGAAAATCTTTGGTTGGTCACAGTGGCTTTACTCCTAAGTCTGTCCATTCTCAGCTGAGAAAATGTCGGCAAACTGTCTCGCTTTGGTGTCTTTGCTATAAAATGGCAATCAAACGAACTCACAGATTTCAGTGTTGCTGACACACTTACATAAGACGGTGTGTGCCAAGTCCATAGCAGACAGACTGACACATAGAAAAGCTTAAAGGATTGAGTCCTTGAGGAAAAAAATGCAACCACCCCTCACAGTGTGATAAAGCAATTTACTCAGTTACTGGAGTCTTTCAAATATAGCATTCATGTGAAAACATGATCAGAGAAGCATCTTATTGGACAACACTGGTACCTTGGCAGTCACTCAGACCAGGAAGGATGCCTATTTGCTAAGAGACTAGGGCTATTTCAATGATCCTTATTTGAGAAAATCGCTTTATCTAAAAGTCTTTCAGTACTCAAAAGTTATTCTTTTTTATTAATATTCTAGCTCATTGCTAGATTTAGCCCAATGGTTTGTAGGGTATTGACTCTGCAAACATCAGCAACACCACACATTTATGCTATGATTGGGAAGTCTTTGTGAAAGTTTAGGAAAAACCAAAATGACACAGGCTAACATTTCCACACATTGTATAAGAAAGCCCCCATGAGGCAGGGAAGTGGAGGAAAGGAGTCCAGCTGACAAAGGTGGCTGTATTGCATGCTGAGCTGATTGATTGATTTCTTAATTAATTTATGATGGCTCAACAATAATTACAAGCTACTGTTTGTCAGCCAAATCACTTGCGATGAAGTCAAAGGTTCACATCTGTGCGAAGGTTCTAAGGATCAATGCATCAATTAGCGGTGTTGGCTTTTTTCCCACTCAAAGCTAACATGTGTCATTAATATTCCACCATTTGTATGTATAAACTAATTGATTGAACATTCATGCTACATAAACATGTGGTTTGTATTATGTGGGGTTCCACATAATACCAATATAATGAATAGCCTCACATAAGAAAATGAATATCTTATTGGAAAATAAAATGGCAACTGAATGTTAGTTCTTCTATTGATGACAGTGTCTAATCATGATAATCATCATATCACAGAAAATTCTTCAATTTTATGGAAGACTGAGCTGGAGCAAATCTTAGTGGCAATAGAAGTTTGTGTGAGATTGTCCAAGTCTATCAATAAGGAGCTATGTGTGGTTCCACAAAACCACCATCACCATTGGTCTCTGTGATGGATGCTAGAACATATATGTTGCTAAGTATTGCCATGTTGTCTCCTATTTTCACCTGCCCAAGGTCCAGATTGGAAAAATGCAAATCTGTTCACCTTCAGTAACTCCCTCCAGGTTTGCTGTCAGTATCAGGACTGAATCCTGAGCTTGGGGGGTGCAGGGGGATGTTGAATACACACAGCAAGGCAAAATAAGTTCTAGTCCCTCTCTCACCAAAGCTCCTTCTTTGTTCCTTTGAACTAAAGGCTCTCCTGGAAAAGATGGAGCCGAGCCTCCGATGGCAACTGGGATATGATGGGGTTGTGGTAGGAGTAGAAACATTTGTCCTCAGCTGACTTCTGTCCTTTGTTTCTCCATCGTCATTCTACATTAAAATACCACGTAAGCGCCTGGGAATGGAGGAAGGGGACTGTGATGGAGAGGTAAATTGAAGTAATAAATAAACATAAAAAAAGAAACATCATTTATAGTCAAGTAACTGGTCATCTTATGTGGTGGGGTAGTATCGGGCTGAGAAGAATCTACTACATTTTTTAGAAGCTTTTAAAATACTTGTTTGTTTTATGAAAGCTGGGTGGGAAGGGAGTCCCAGAAACAGAGCCAGGTGACCTCCTGTGAGCTCAATTTGGGGCTGAAGTATTTATAACCAGCACACTGGGTGCAGACTTAGGAAGCAGGACTCCAAGTTTTAACTTACACACCAGAAAACCTTGCGGAAGCAGGGCTGGGACCAAAGATGGCCTCCTTATTATAAAGATCCCTTTCTTTGGCTCATTTAGAAACAGTGAGTGCTTGGCTACATTCTCTCCCACTTTCCTCTACACTCTCTATCTGCTTCATCTTAGGTTTCTGGTATTCCTGGCTCATTTTTCTGACCCCTCAGCAAAATACTGTCAAAATGCCAGTCTACAACAGAAACCTTTCCAACCTCACCATAAAGGTACAGACGTGGAAAATAAATCAACGTTTAGAATAAGAAGACTGTGGGGTGTAGCCCTAGAGATATGTGGCCCAGGAACAGTGAGACTGAGTAGACTCAAAAGCCTGGATGTCTTAGGGTCTCAAGCCCTTTGAGCTTGGCAAGAATGGAGTCTTCTCTCCTGTGAACACACCCCAAAGGCCTGTCTTCACTGTAGCACATAGAAACGTGAACTTGGGCATGTATGTGTCTAGAAACCTTTTCCCATGCAACATTGCCAGTATTCCAATCCTAACCAATACAGTGCAAAGGAGCCTGAAGGCCTGCCCACAATTCCCACTTTTCAAAAGAGAGGATGTGGGCTGATTTTGGTAACCATCACCCATTTCAGGAGCACTCGCATAGATTTTAGGGAACCATGGGGGAGATAAGAGCTTCATGAAATAAGTTTTAATAAGGGTTCACCAAATGAGTCCACCTAAAGACATTTTCGCCACTGGGTAAGGTATTTCCTGACTGAGCCAGCATTTGCCCTGGAGCTTGGACCCCTGACCCAGGCAGGAAAAGCCAAAGATTCTGCCTGTTGATGTAGCAACATCAAGGAGGACAATGGAGGTAAGTACGGGGTGCAGGTCCACAGCCTGATTGCGCGCCTCTCAGGACACTCACCAGCCCTGCTGCTCAGAACTCAGACCTTCCACAAGGTCACCATGAAGATGGTAGTGAGAGAACATGGGAGTGAGGTGTGCTCCTAGCATGATTTGCTCATTTTCAGTCCTCCGAAGCAATATGTCTCCTAAGGGGACACGGAATTGGTTGCTTTTGCTTCTGGGTGTTTTCCCACTCTTCCCTTCAGTTTTCAAACTCTTAGTTTCATCATAACCCCAACATATATCTAACACATGTACGTTTCATTGCGAATAGGTCACCTGGGTGGTCTCAGGCCACAACCTGGTAGCCCATCATCATCCATCAGCTCGGACATTAAAGGCTCAGCAGGATTCCACTAGCAAAGGAGGTGGTAACTGTCTCCATGCAACCTAGCCATGATTTATTAGGAGCTCTTTGTATCCATTACTGTTTAGGGCTGATAAAGACGTCCGGCTCCCTGTCCTCTTAGGATTTATAAGTCTGTGTTCACACCTAAGCAACCAAATAAGACAAATCTTATATCCACACAGAACCAATGTCATATATGAACGTGCAGTCATAACATTAAACAACCATACATGCAGGTCACATACAACATAGAAGCATAGTAAATGGTGCTAGTGTTTCATTTCAAACAGTTGCTGGTGACATTGTTACTTCTAATAATCCTTAAATTAGACTGGAGAGATGGTTTAGAGCAGCGGTTCTCAACCTGTGGGTTGCAACCCCTTTGGCAAACCTCTATCTCCAAAAATATTTACATTACCATTCATAACAGTAACAAAACTACAGTTATGAAGTAGCAACAAAAATAATTTTATGGTTGGGGGGGTCACCATAACATGGGGAACTGTATTAAAGAGTCACAGAATTGGGAGGGCTGAGAACCACTGGCTCAGAGGTTAAGAGCAGCTGCTGATCTTGCAGAGGACCTGGACTCAGTTCCCAGCATCCATATGGCAGCTCACAGCCATCCATAACTCCAGATCCAGGAGATCTGATGCCTTCTTTTGGCCTCCTTACTAGTCATTCATATGCTGCAAAAACATATATATACAGGCGAAACACTCATCCACATAAAGTGAAATAAAATACCGGAGAAATTATTTACAGCATCATGAGCCATCTGCTTTGTAACAAGCCAAATCCCCCCATGTCCATGCACACTAGGCACACACTGAAATAGTAACCCATTGAAGAATGATGAAGCTCTTAAGAGCAAAGCTATCAACAGAGATGCTGATGAGTTACAGTGCAAAGTAGCATTCTGGGAGTTATTTTGATTTCTTGCTGCCTCAGTAAACATACAAAAGGCAGCATGGGCCCTGCTATTTCACAGGGTGTTGGTGATTCAGTCTTGTGACCTGAAGAACTAATCCTTTGAATTCAGTCACTGAAGCTGCAAAGGGTACCACGTGATGTTTTTAGACACAGGGAGTTCTGTTGTCTGGTGAAAACTGACCCTTCTACACACTCCAGAACATGGGCAAACGCCTGAAAGCATCTCTTCACCCACTCGGGTGTAGCAGCAGCAGCCGGCAGGATGTGTACTTCAGGGTTCCTTGAACAGTTTTCAGGTTGTTTACTGAGCATCCCCTCACTGGCGCTTTGCTAAAGCTCTCGGAGGTGAATAGGCTGCCACCTAGAAAGCACAAACCCTTCCTCACTCACCAGTGGATTTCCAGAAATTTCCCCCGAGATGGCTTGTGACTATCCTGAGCCTAATTGTCTGGAGGGAAGATGAATGGAATCACATTTCCAAGGAATCCCACTACCTCCCTGTCCACAGCCCTACAGTTCTCAGAGGCAGTCCCTGAGCAAGTGGGCATGCTGGCTTGCTCAACACAAGGAGTGGGAGCCTCAGTAAGAGTCTAGAAGCGAAGTTAGAGCCGGGCAGATGCGGGCCGGACAGCAGCAAAATGCCTGGTCATGTTCACAGAACCCGAGGTAGAACTCAGCTCCTACATATGGGGCAGCCCCAGATAGGTTCCGGGGGTGGCGGGCAAGCTCCACACTTCGGTATTTTAAACAGGGTCTCAGCCCTTCCTGCCTTGGAGTGGAGTGCTCTCTACCAAGTTGCTAAGCTTCTGAGTGGAGTGGCCTCATCTGCAGCGTGGGGCTGGTGATGGCTGTTTTCCTGTGCTGTGCTGAAGCATGAATTTATATAAATTACCTCCCCAAGTACCTGGCAGACACCTGGCAAATAAGAGCCCCTCGAAAATCGTTGGGTTTTTCCCTTTAAAATCATAGTAGTCAACGTTTAAAATAAAAATTAAACTAATATGTAACATTAGCCAATAGATCATGTTCAACATTCAAAGATGCCCTGAGAGGTGGTGCTTTTAAGAAGTCTGCAGCAATCTGAAATGGAAAATGCTAGACTTTTACAGCTCATTAAATGTATGCCGTTTCCATACCAAAGGGGGAAAATGTCTATGTGAACTCAAAAAAAGCCACCATGGTTCTTAAAAAGCCACCTTGAAAATGCTACAGTTCCATTAACTAACCCATCCTGTGTATTTGTGAGAACCTACTAAGTGCTTGGGCCTGAGCCTGAATAAGCAGAGTCTGTGTTGGCCCCCTTGGGTGTGTGTCGTGAAGCTCACACTCACCAGGTGCCTCGCTGTCTCTGTCTCATTCATCCTCACGACAGGTTGGAGAGACAAGTAATGAGAATGATTATCTGCACTTTACAGCTGGCTCTACCAGCCGCGGGATGAGCCCATTCATTTGCCAGAGGTCACAGAATCTACATTTCCCAGGATTCAGCCACACGCTCATAAACATATCCATTATGTGCAAACTTGGAACATGAACACTATGTGAGAAAAGACAGTCACTGAACAAAGTCATTTCTCGGGAGAAGTGCAATGTTCAGATCTATTTCAGAATGGTGAGAAATGAAAATGGTTATTAAAGCTGCCCAGTCCGTGATACGCTAAATGTGTCCTGTGGTATGTTGCACTGAGTGTCAGCTGACATAATAGTAATGACCGTAACAACACTCACAGAGCCCTTTCTAAGCATTGCAACTTAAACAGCTTACAGGTGATGAAGCACATAGAATAGCGGTGTCAGCCCCTTAGCACAACTCCTTGTTTACAGTTCCTCTGGCTGTTTCATACATTGAAACACAACAGGGAATGCCATTCTTTTTTCTAGCCTTGGTATATTTTCCTGTTGCTGAGTCCATGTGCTCAGCCCTTTAGGAGAATATTTATATTACAATGTCACAGAATATCAGTCTTGGGGAATATAAAAATGCCTAGAGTGACTGACACCACTCAAAACCATTTCTCTAACTCAAACATGTTAGAGAAATAAATCCCCACACTCTCAGCAACACTGTGGCATCAGATAGCTCTCTGTTGACCAGCCTCTAAACTGGAAAATCAACACTAGCTTTCCCATAGATGGAGGTGATAGTGCCCTTGAGAACACGACCCTTTGCTTCCGAAAAATATAAATAGATAAATAAACAAATAAATAAATAAATAGATAGATAAAAGAGCTGGAAAGGAGAATAGGCAGGCCCTTGTGTTTCCTTACCCTCTGATTAAATTAATAATCACTGCTTATTAAGATAGGACCCAAAGTTTATGTGTAGCAGTGGCTGTGAAAGTATGTAAGTGAAAACAATCTGTGGAAAATAGCACAGAAGTTGTTCCCACATGAGAAAGTGTCTTAGAATATCTATTGATTTGATTCACCACCTCATCTGTACAGTGCCCTTACTTAAAGATGGTTACACATATTGAAAATAGTATAAACGTGACTACATCACTAAAGAATAGGGGAAGGGAGATATAAGGAAAAAACATACCCCACGGGTGAGGACAATTGAGGTATTTAAAAAGCAGTGCACTATTAAAAGTCTGAAGCCATTTTCTTGCAGACACAATCATCCTCAGTACTGTGATGGCTTCTCCACACACAACTGGCTTTTAGAATAGTTAGATCTGACCATTATTCGTTACCCAGGTGGTTAATTGTTACAGGAAGGGCCTTAGAGGTCATGGCCATGTTAGTACTCACCCATGAGTCAAAGAAAGAACATCAGAAAGAGGTGTCACTGTCCATGGGGAGCGGCTAGCCTAGGACCCCGAGTCCCCTATATATCACCCAGCGGTCGGGGAAAGAGAATCCCTTCAGATTAGTAGGACAGATGTTCTCCTCTAGCACTGGGATGTGGGTTTGATTCCAAGGAGGGCAGACAGGTTTGCTGTGCCAGCATCTGAAACAGAGCCTGGCATATAGTGTGGGCCGAATCATGTTGAATGAGACATAGGCCTCACACGTGGTAGCACTGTGAGCAGAGCCTGTCCACGGACATGGTGTCCTGTGGAAACTATTTGTCGTGGTTACTATTTGTGTGAAGTCTGTTAGTTTCTGCCGTACTTCTAGATATAAAATATAATTTGACATGATAAACAGTGCACTTTGGTTTCTCAGATGCATGTCTACAGATCCAGCAGGTCACCATAGCAGTCTACACTAGGTTATTTATTAGTCACTGGGTCTAGTCCACTCTTGTAGGCAGGAAAGAGCGTCATTCACATATATTTTTTAAACATATTTATAAGACAGTTTAGAAACCCTTCTGCTGATAGCAAAAAAAGTTAGTTTTTTAAGAAGATACCAATTTTAGGACTGTCAGTGAAAAATAAACAATTATAAGCCTAAATTTACCTCAACTTCTAAAAGAGTTTAGAAAAATATTTTCCATGAAGATAGTCTTTTCAATGCAATTATCTATATAGTGACATTTGTTGTCAAACTATCCAGTTAAAATTGACACTGAGAACAAAGTCTGATTATTAAGATCATAAGACCATAAAAAGAGACATTGAATAATTATTTTATTTTATTAGCATTGCCTTAAATCAATTGATACAGTTGTATAAGGGCACTTGACTGAACTTCTTAAAACATAAAAATTATTTTCTGTCGAGAAAAATTAAAATTATATTATATTCAGGTAGGTTAGCATATTCAACAACTACAAAAAAAAAACAAAACCAAAAATAAAACACATGACTTTGCCAATATGAGATCTACTTCAGTTTTTGTGATTATAAATATCCATTTACCTTAATTAATATCTAAAGAATCTGAGGTTGCATAGATAAGCAGTTTGTTTTTCAAATTAATTTTATGGGTTAATATTTAAATAATTAGCCTTTATAATTAAGGTAAACTTGCCAACATTCTGGCCTGGTTCTGATGGGATCAAAGGATTAGACTTAGGAAATTTAGAGGGAAGAAAATTACGTGTGGTGCAGATCTTCCCCCTTGAAGTTCCAAACAGCTACCAAAGAAGTTTTAATACATCTCTGTCTCAGAGAGCTTTAAACAAACGATGCAAAGCAGAATGGGAATTCTGGAAGGTGTGCTTGTTAGTTTTATTCTTCAACCATTTAAAAGGAAACATACAGAATCTTCAATAGCCAGTGATGAAACAGTGCTATTTACGGGATGTATCTTTAATACAGTCTGAGTGTTATTTTCAAATAACGTGAAAGGTCATCAACAGAACTCTAAATATAGCCCGCCAACTGTCGTTGAGAGTGTTCTCAGGCTTGCTGTCTTGGAAAGAGATCACATAAGAAGCCATCTAAAGAAGAAAAATGTGAAGGTTATCATTTCAAAAACTGCAGTGCCTATATGCATGTAGCACACAAAAGAGTAACTCATATATGGCTGAGTATTTAAAAGCCTCAATCATGTAGATGATAGTTAGCTCACACTATATACACTCACAAGAGTAAAACATTCCAGATTAAAAACTCCACACATGATCGCTAACACACACTACACACACTCATAAAAGTAAAGCACACAGAATTCCTCTTTTAAACCCTGCACACATGTGGATGATAACCAACACACACCACACACACTCACAAGGGTTTACTCTTCCTACACTTGTTTATTGACCTGTCTCAATAAGATGGTTTTTCTCCCTCTGTTTTACCAAAACATGCCTATCTAGGAAGGGAAACAGATGTAGAATTGGACAACCACGTCTTGTTTGGGCTTTCTCCCCTGTCAAGTAGAATTTATGATCATTGTCACACAAAAAGAAAATCTAAGTGGAACAGACAATAAGTCAGGAAGCAACTGTCGGGTACGTTGACACTGCAGCTTTGGAATTCAGGCTTTGGTTACTAAAATTTCATTTGATTAAGCCGAACAAGGATACAATATCCTTTCTTATACAAAACCCTGAAGTAATTATAAAAACGAAAGAATCAGTTTCATGGTAAGAGGAGAATCATAATAAAAGAGATTGTGAGAACTTTAAAGCACCATTAAAAATATTTCTAACACCTTACAGACACAGGGAATTAGCACTCAGGTGGCCTTTGTTTGTGTACGGCCTGTTCCTTCCAGTACTTTACTACAGATAAGCAATAATGCAGCTTGATTAATTAGGTGTCCACAAAGCACCTGTCATTCCAAGTTTCTAATGACATATTAAATAATAATCTCTTAAACAAAGTCCAAATCAACAAAGTCCATTAAAACTGAATTATCCTAAGAAAAACCTTGCATACCATTCATGGAACATAACTACATCTAAATATGAAAATAACTTGTGCAAATATTTTCAACTTGGTATTTTATCTCCAAACATGTCCTTCTCCATCATCTGCATCTTCTCAGGCAACAAAATCACATAACTAAAAAATTAATACTAATCAGCTATGCAAAATTTTAAAAACAAGTATTCCCAATATACTTCTGTCATGAAGCTGACTCTGTAGGGCAAGGGGATGAAATTTAAGGGCAATTTGTGATCGGATCACTATGCTTACAGGGATCTGTTTTCAAGTAAAATTTCTTAGCACAAACGTTAAATTTTTCCCCCCAACAGTTAATGTTTCGCTTAGTGAAAACATTAATTTTAAAGCCCAGTTCTTAGAATATCTTAGTATGAGTTTCAGGAGACCAGGTCACCATTAAATATTGCTTCATAGCCATGGTGTAGGTATGTTGGACAAGTCTTTTACAGAAGCATTTGCAACACTGGAGAAGAGTTAGGTCAGTTGTAAAATGGACTCTAATAGAAATAAAAGAAGAGGAGAGGGAAGGAGAAAGGGACAGAGAGAGAAAGATCGGTCTTTTCTTTTGACACAGAGTATTCAAAACAGCAACAAGTAGCAGTCACTGTCTCCTGTGGCTCCCACATCTCACGCTAATGAGAAAATGCACGGGGAAGGAAGACAGCAGGGATCACAGTCTGCACAGGGGATGCTCAGGGGGATCCCACAGGCAACAGCAGCGAGTCCACCTTTCAGAAACTCAAACATATTAATAGGAACCCCTCTTGCCTAGCAGTGCCAGAAGTCAGGACTCCTTGGGAGGAGCTGCCTTCTGTTCTAAGACTCCAGATTGACTCACCACCATATCGTTCCCCACCCAGGAGAAAATGTCCATTGTCTCCTGTTGTGCTAACTGGGAAAATAGACTGAGCAAGAAGCACGATATAACCGTGGAAGCAGATGAACTGAAGCTATCTAGACACTAATGCAAAAGTAGAAACTGATGGAGAGCAAAAAACAAAAAAGAATGACAAAAGAAAAAATTGCTCAGACAAGTTAACCAATGACAAACTTGATAGTCACATTAAATGCTGGCTGGGGAAGGTTTCCCCATTCATGTCACGGCTACAGCGTACAAGAGACCATTGTCCACACACACAGAACCCGGCATATTGAAAGTTATCATGTAGCACTTTTATAATGCAAAGAGGTTTTCTTTCCCTAACCTCCCACTGCTCATCCCAGCATCCTGACTGAAGAAGGCTAAAACTTGTCTGTTCCCGATACTACTTGTAAAGTTGAATTCAGGGGTTCACTCATGCTCTGTGCTTTTTTTCCCCTCTCCTCCCCACATTTGCAGCTGGACAAATATGAAAGGGGGAACAGCAACAACAAACCCACACACATTTGCCTGAGCAAAGAAATATAATGAACTGAATATGCATATCCTCATTAACTAAATTTAATTACGCTGAGTGGCATAGTAATCAGTGGTTGCTCCAGTTACAGTATTCATTGAAAGGGAGGTGGATTCCAAATTAAGGCAAAGCGTGGGGGACAGTCGCATACTGATGAGGGAGCTGCACACAACATGCTACAATACACCATCTAAATAATCATTCTAGACACCGAAGAAAGAAGTACATTGCTCTGTTTTAAGACCAATGCAAGAACAATTAGGCAAGGCGGCTCCAGTCCCCTACAGCCTGACTGCCCCGCCTCCATGAAGTTCACAGCCGCCAGCCTGTGGTGGACTAGAATATTTGCATTTTTTTCTTTTTTCTTTTTTTAAAAGTGAACAAAAACTCACCCTGCCTTTTAAAAGAGAAGGCCTATACCCCTGGCCACAATAGTGGGAAATCCTATCTAGCCCACTGGTGTGCAGAACACTTCAGGTTCCCACAACTTGAGCTTGAACTTTCAGCAGGCAGCAAACTTTATAACACGTGAGTTCTTGGAGCAACAAAGGAGGCGCTCAAAGGAAAGAAGGGAGGGGGGCATTTGGAGGGAGGGTGGAAAAGGGTTATCATGCCAAACTTACCATCCACCAGGTCCTGGCTGACATGTCATAGCATAGCTGCCATTTGATGGAGCTGTCCGATGTTTTCCCAGCCATCCTGCTGTCAGCGACCTTCATCAGAGGCAGCTCAATGGAAGATAAGAGACCTAATCGAGAAAACATCAGCGGTGGCTTGCTGGACTACATGTAGGCCAATCCTTATCACACTGCATCATGGGAAAAGCTCCTTCATTAGCAGGAGGAACTGCAACCTCACAGATAGAGGGACAAGGATCAGTTCTTTTGCTTTTTTTTTTTGTTTTTTTTTTTTTTTTTTGGCCTAAAGGGATTGGTGAGAGTAGCTAGCGTTCTTTGAGTATCATGTGTACGAGAGTTAAGTATCTTGCAAGTGGGCGGCTAACTGCCTTGCTGGGCGATGCAGACTAAAGTTTATTTGCATTCTTCTCTGTTGTATATTGTTTGACATGGTCCATGGTCCTTGCTGAGCAGATGAAGAGGGGAGGGGTGGGAGGGGGGAGGGAGCTGTAATTGCTCAGAATTAATATCTTCCCCAACAAAGACATAACAGTTTCATTGACATAGTCGGAACAAGGTTCAGATGTCACTGCACACAAGCATGAAGCATGCGAGTGTGTGTGTGAGAACACACACACACACACACACACACACACACACACACACGCACACACACACACACAGTGGAACACACAGGTAGCAGCTGCAGCTGGATTCAGCTGAGGTTGCCAAAGGCTACAAACTCCATTCTCGTGCTGGACATATGGAAACAGTTTAACTCTTTGAAATCACTGTGCAAGAAGAGTCCGGCATTTTGCAAGGGTAAATCAGCTTTGGGAACAGACATTCCAACAGGAAGGTACCCTATCTGGTACTCAATTTCTTCCAAAGGTGACATGGAAGCAGGAAGCCCTGATAAAAATGAGGAAGGCGAGGGCCAGGTTTGTGCATGGTCTGACTTTAGATCCAACTTCCTTAGTTTTTCTGTGCCACTCTTCAAAGGGGTCCTTTCTGCTTCCTTCTGGACTTGGCATTGATTTCCCAGTGAGCACACACAGGGAGCAGGGACTAACTTACTAATAAAAGTACTTGCTTCCAAGTACTTACTCTACCTCCCTCCTTCCCTCCCTCCCTCCTTCCCTTCCTTCCTTCCCTTCTACTTTCCTTCCTTCTCCCATCCCTCCCTCCCTCCCTTTTTCCTTTCTTCCTCAATTTTCCAAAGAATAAAAATACAAATAATGCAGAGAAAATCTTATAGAATGAAGACACTACAATTAGAAAGCCAAGTCAAGACAAACTGGCATACTCATCCCTTTCTGTTGCTAAAATATAGACTAGCACATCTTAGCACAGTGGCTGCCATGGAACTCCAGGTCCCTACAGCACCAGCAAGGCCCAGCAAGCTCTCTGTGTTGATATTTTATCAGCCTGCCTTCCATGTACCCTGTCTGTATTCTCTGCCAGCCTTTTAGGTTTAGGGTTCATATTGGCTGTACACAGTTTAAAGGGCTAAGCTCCTATTTGACTCAAGCAGAAGGAAATCGCTGCATTACCAGAGTTTTTTGACCTCTGCATTCAATGTGTGGGAGGCTGAAAAACCAATTTGTTTCAGCTTGGAGCTTCAAGAATAAGAAACAACTGCTTCCAGGCTGAGGCTCTGCCCATTGGATATTTTTGTATTCACCTGGAGAGACATGTCAGCCATGGTCCCAGACAGGGTAAGAGCTTAAGGTGGCCCAGCCTGGGCTGGCAGCAGAAGGGCCTGGCTTTTACAGAACCCTCTCATCCTCATCTTCTGCAACACAGGGTGCTTCTGTGGCTCCCTCCCCAACTCAGGTTTTTAAATCTCAGGCAGAAGGAGTGGCTGGGGACCTGACCTGGAGGTCCTACCCCAGCTTCTCTACCTTTGAAGTACCCCATGATCCTGATGTCTCCTCCCCCCAGCACACCCCTCTCTCTCCTCTACCCCTCCCTCCCTCCTCAAGACTTACTTGGTGATTTTCTTTGAGCAGTGTTTGGGTAATAAGGCCATTAATAGTAATCACAGACAGTTGTTTTAACTTTCACAGACCCTAGCAACTGTGACCATTATCTACTATGTACCAGGTGTGGCAGTGGCCACTTGAGGGCCCAGAGGATAGAGGGATACATTAAGAGTCTCGCAGAGCTATGGCTGTGTGCACCCAACGTCCTGCCAGCTAGGAGGAGATCTAGCTGCCTGGCATTGCCCAGAAGGAGAGATATGTCCAGACAGGAATGTCCTCGGACTGTGCCAGGCCAGTAGTAGTTTGGGCCCAGGGCCTGTCTCAGGTATTTGCAGAGTTCCTTGTGGAGATGGCTCTGTGGCCTGCAGCGGCTGCTTAGCATCTTGGCTCCCCCATGCCAGTCAGCTCTGACATGCCTCCCTCTCTCTGAGTGGAAAGCTGACTCCTTCTTACCGTCCCTGCCCTGCTTCCTTTGAAGGGTTCTCCAGGAGCAGTAGCCAACTTTGGGTAACAGCCATCCGTCTCGCCACTGCTTATACCACCTAGAATCCTTTGATAATCTCGGCATGCTGTGTGGCTGGTACACTGGTACAGCTGCTGGGAGGATCCCTTCTCACTGACTCTGTAGGGATACCTCCCTTAATTAGTTGGTGACATGTGGAAAATGATGAGGTGACAAGAGAAGCAAGGGGATGGAGAGGCAGAAGGACAGAGGCTGGAGGCACTTACAGGCAAATATGTGAGCTGTGGAGAACAAAAGATGGGACGTAAATAACAGAACCATGTATCTCTTGTATGGATGGGGATGCCAGAAAATAGGTAATGAGAGCTCACTGGAAGAACTAAAGAGGGGACAAACTTGTAATTGAGGCTAGAATCTACCAGAGCATGTCCATGGTAACCTTTCTCCATCCAAGGTCTTATGGTGCCTTTCAGGGGTAACTTCCGGGCTCTCAGGCAGAAGGAAGTTGTGAGTGGCTCATCTACCTAAACTGTTCTCATCTGGGGCAGCTCTTAAGGCTAACTGGAAAGTTAAAAACACATTTAAACTCTGAAGGCACAAGTGAGGAAGAGGGACTTCTAGACACTGGCACTCCAGAACATTGGCAGAAGAGCCGGGGCAAGCTGAGCTTCTGTCCAAATCCAGCACCAGCTGAAGCTGAGTCATTGCCCTGAAAGTGTGTTGATTTCTGTTACTGAAAAACAAAGTAGAGGTCAGTCTAGAGCTGAACTTAAGGATATTGAGGTTTTCAGACAGCATCCAACACACATGTGTCTACACTACCCTCAACTACTTACAGCCTCTTGTCTTCTAACACCTGGGAGTGCAGTGACCAATCATGGACATGGGACCAGGGTCACAATCACAGGACCTTGACCCCCTGTTACCTATCACAGGTCCCTTAATCTCTGCTTTCCCTATTGACTCAAATCACATATGTGCTAGTTAAAATAGAATGAAAGGAAAACAGAAAAAGTCTCCTTCTTCCCCACAAAAGAGTGGGAGATAAGTTCACACACACACACACACACACACACAGAGAGAGAGAGAGAGACAGAGAGACAGACAGAGAGAGAGAGAGAGAGAGAGAGAGAGAGAACACAGAAACAGAGAATAGAGATATCCAGATGAAAATAAACAAGGATGGCAGGCAGTGAGACATGAAAGAGACATTCTGGTGTCTGCGTTACTCTTTGCGGGGCTCCAAGGTGCCTCTGAGCCCCAGGCTCCTGAGAGCTTCTTGTACTTTTCTGGTGTAGCTACCCAGGCCAGAAGCTGTTTTTACACTCATCAGGTTCAAAGAATGAAACAGCCTCTGCTTGGTGACCTGTCCCCTAGAGACTGCAAGTTGAACTGCTATTTGGAAATTCATTTAATTAATCTATTTTAGCTTATTTTTGGCTTTTTAAGCCAAAATGGTGTCCATTCTACGTAATTGTGCTCTGAGTTTATGAGCCTTGGCACATGAATGTGGCAGCAGATTATGACGTAGTGCATGGATGAGTGTTCCTCTTGGGACAGTAGTCCTGGGTTCTTGTTATCTACTTGCTAACAGGATAAGCTTGAACAATCTACTTAAATTTTGCGACCCTCAAGTTCTTTGCCTGTAAAGGAGGACTGAAAGCATTGTCCCCCATGGAGTGTTTGTGAGGATACCATCCGATCATGTGTGGATCTGTCTATGGCCTCGGTGGTGGCAGCAATGCTCTCGTGGGTGATATCTACTCCTAAGCTCACCTTGATGTCTGGCTTTTCCTCCCAGCGGGATTCCAGATAGGACTTGCAGCTGTCTCTTGAGTCATTCCTGTCACTGTCACCTCTGAGCTCTCAGACTGAGCAATTCCCTGAGTCAGGGTCCTGAGAGGTCAGAGCTTACCAGAGAAAGGATGGATCCAGCATAAAGCTGGCAAGGGTTGCCTGGCCTCCGCTCAAGTACCTGAGCTGTGTCCTTCCTAGGATGCTACTTGCAGCAGCCCTGGGCCTCACCTTTGGAACGGAAGTGTGGATGGTCACTGAATGCTGTGAGTGGTACCTGCTCACGGTGGGGGGTGGGGGGAGAACTCAGCCTCCCACCCACCCAGAAACTGTCCCAGTATTCTTCTTACTGCCTTCCTGAAATCTTTGTCTTACCCATCTGCACCCACCCTAAGGGCTCCCTTGAGTTTGGTCCCCAAAGGCTGGACCAAAGGACATTTGGAGATAAGTAGCAGATTTTTTAATTTTTACTTTTTACATTCCCAAACAAGGAGATTAAGCACTTAAAGACATGGAAACAGCTCGTTATGCAAGTGAAGTCCTACAGTGAAGATGGGAACCACCCCTGGTTTCTCCTAGAGGAAGGTATTTATTTCCAGAAAGGGATAATTTGATTAAAACCAGGAACAGAAGCCTGGACTGGAATCAAAGAGTATTCATCTGAGGTTATACCAACTTTTCTGTACTGAGTTTCAAAATCAAATGCATGTTTTCTGAAAATATGTGTTTGAAACATTTTCTCTTTCTATAGCTACCTACAGAAATACGTGGCAATGGTAACAACTGGTGTATGGGGATTTTCACTTTGAGTCTGGGTTAAAAATGGTTGATGGATAACATGGATTCTGGTGTTGTTTGTTTGTTTGTTTGTTTGTTTGAAATTGGGTCTCTCTATGTAGCCCTCACTCTCCTGGAGTTCACTATGTAGACCAGGTTGGCCTAGAATTCAGAGAGATCCAAGATATGAGCGGTAGTCCTTACAATGGTTGTTTACATGTTCAGCTTCTCCAGGTGGCAAAAATAATATGTGCTCAGTCGAAGCTGCTTCAGTTTTGATGTTTGGTATTTTTTATGAGCTAGTAATACATGGTAAATACTTTGGATAGAGATGCCACTGAATCAAGAAGGTGACCAACTGGTGGCACAGAGTCCCCGACTGCTTTGATGATCAGTAGGGAAGCCATATTCAATGCATTTCTAACTCATGGTGTCCTCAGTTTACCCTGAGCTTATCAGGACACAATCCCATAAGAAGCAGAGAAGCATCTTTATTTCAAAGCAAAAAGTTGGGGGAACATAAATAAACATGTTTCCCTCTAAAGTTCTGGACTTCCAAGCAGTAAAACCAGCAACATATGCAGTTTGTCTGCAGGACTATCTACAGCCAAAAAACGGGTATCCGCAGGCTAAGTGGTCACAATCCCTTTCTCCCATCTTGCAGAAAGCAGAAAACAAAGAAAAAGAAGAAAAGCAAAAGCAATTGTGACGGCAGGAGGCGCAGCTCCTGCCGTGTTGCAGTTCTGACTAGGCAAGTCTTGCCAAAAGATTGGTGGATTTCACAAACAGGGTCCTGAAAATGTCCAGGCTAGGGCACATAAGCAAACAACTGAGTTCTGGGCCCTGTTGTAGGGCATCAGTAGGCAGCCTGGGATGAAAGTTCTTAGGAACCAATAAAGGCAACTACAGATTCCTTAAAGACCACGTGGAAGCCTCCAGCTCAGGCCTTGTGATGGAGGTATCACTCTGAGGCTGTCATTAGGAGCCACATCTCCCCAGGTGCCACAAACCCCTCTCACTACACACCCTTTCTCTAAGCTCTCCCACATATCATATAAGACAAGAAAAATTGATACTAATGAACTCAGGGAACAGCAAAGGGAGAAAGAATGCACTCAAAGGTAGCCTGGGAGTGTGAGGGGTAGAACCGAGGAAGAGAAGACTCCACCGAGGAGGTTTATTCTTCCACTCACCTTCCCCAAAGTAAGACAGAGCTTGATTACAGTACAAAATCCAGCTCATCAAACGCTCATCTTTACCAGGAAACATTCATTACACATTTACTAGATATGCTAGGTGGAGGTGAGCAGAAATCTCTTGTCACTTATCCTAAAGGAACTTAGTCTTTAGCAGAGGTAATTGGTAAAACCTGACATTAACCACCTTTTCATGCAAGTAAATACAAGGCCCCACCCATGGTGTCTGCCTTAAAGGAGAAATGCCACAAAAAGGTGGGCAAAGTTAGGAAAATTGGGGAAAGCTTCATAGAAGAGGCAGGTAAGGGGAGAGGGAGGGTTGGGCAGGATTCCCCATACAGCCCCCAAGGCAATTGATTATCTTCGTTTTGCAATTAATCGATTTATTCCTGAATGAATGCTAGATCTTGGAATCCAAACCAGAGCTGTCATTCTCTAAAACCCACCTTTGTTCCAGGGTGCTGCCTGCTTTCACCCTGGAAGCTAACCACATACCTCGGCTCCAATTCTCTTAGGGTCAGCAGCAAGGTAACTGTGCTCTAAATTGGATGAGCACACTCTCTATCCACTGGCTCTACTGGGCAGTCTGCCTTAAGGAACTGAAGGACAGGACTGGGAGGAAGTTTCTGCTATGGGTCCCTCAAAGGCACCCAGAGACAAGCCTGAAGATGCTGCCATTGATTAGAGTTCGGTGGAGATATACCTTATACAGTTACTTAAGTAATGAGTTTTTTACAAGTGTATACACCTATCTAATCTATCCCTTATGAGATGGAGTGACCTGGATGCTCTGGAAAAATTCTTGTCCTCTCAGGGTATCTGAACCCAACTTAAATCACCATTTTGATTTTTACTAACACATTCTGTGCATTTTCTAAAAATTCATGTGGATATAGAGTACTTGTTTGTGTCTGAGTCCTTCACTCAACATAAGTTTTTGAGATGTAGCAGTAATATTTGATGATTACACCATAAGCTGTTGATGCGAGTTGCTTCTAGATTTGAGGTTATTAAGAGAAAATCTATGAACAACGTTGGTTAAATCATTTTAAGTTTCCTGGGTACAAATGAAGGAGTGACATTGCTAGGTCATATAATGGATGTATAATTAACTTAAAGACAATCTTCTAGAGAGATTTGCAGAGGTGCTATCCCAACCTATGCTCATCTATGGGGGCTGTATGGCAGTTCTAGATTTTAGGATGGCCATGGTTTTACATGGGATTACTCCCGTCATCCAGTCTTTTGAGAACAGAAGCAAGAGGATGGTGACCTTGAGAGCTGTCTAGGCTACACAGTGAGAATCAGATTTTGTTCATCTTCCTTCTCTCTTGGCACAGCCAGCATTCGCCAACTATCATTTTGGTGGGTGTATGAAGGACCTGACTTTAGTTTCCTGTGCTGTCCTCTGCTGATGTTACCTTTCATGTTACAACCATTTTGTTATCTTTTTGCCAACTACTTAGTCAAATGTCCAATTTGATTTCTCCTTTTATTATTGAAATATAAATGTTTTAAAATAAATTCTAGACATGGGTTCTTTTTTAAATTAATTTTAATTCTATGTTTATATGTGTGTCAGAATGTGAATTTATCCCATGAGGTGCTGTGCCCACAAATGCCAGATGAAACTGGAGCCAAAGTTAAAGGCCTTCTGATGTGAGTTCTAGGAACCTCGTGCAGGTCCTCTGGAAGAACAATAGTGTTTTTAACCACTGAGATGTCTCTGTCTGCTTAGACATAGATTCTTTGTTACACATTTTGCGTTATAGAATTATTTTCACAGCTCATACTTTATGATTTTTCTCAGTATTGTTTTAAATTTAGATGAAGTCCAACCTCCGATTCTTTTATAGCTTCTCTCTGTTTTCTGTCTAATACATTTTCATTTGGGAAAACATCACACAGATCCTTTCAGTGTTTCCTTGGAGGTGTTTGGAATCTTGGTTTTGTTTGGGTCTGTGACCCATTGTAAATTCATTTTTGTGAATGGTGTAAGTTAGAGATCAGTGCTCTTGTCTTTTAATGTGGGTAACCATTTGTCAAAAAGAATTTTCACTTCTCCTTGCACAACTTTGGTCCATCTGCCAAAAGTCACCTGGCCATACACAGGTGGGTCACCATCTCTGACCTCCACTGTCAGTCCATGCTTAACTGTATCTGTCCATTTGCCAATAACACACTTTCTGAAGCACTGCAACATTTCAGTAGTGCAACTCTACCTGCACTACTTTTTTTTTTTTTTTTAAAGAATGTTTTGCTCTCTCAGGTCCTTTGCATTTCTGCACAAGTTTTATCCTTAATCTGTTGGCTTCTGTTGAGAATCCACCAGGATTGCTGTGATATTCTTCAGACTGCCCGCAAAAGAGTTGATCTTGATTACCACCCCTCTTTCTCTTTCCCTCATTTTTTTCAATCCACTAATGTGGTGTGCATTACCGTTTCTTTAGATTTTGATTTTATTCTCCTCCGCAATCTTCTGTCCTTATCTGTATAGAGGTTTGAGAATAAATGTAAAGAAGATGTAATTAAGAAAACTTACCATGTGTATTTATTGTTCTGGGTGCTATTACTCATGAAATTATATTTTGCAGGGTTTTTTCAATTTATTTTTTATTTCTTCAAGTTACATCTCAATTGAAATCCCCTCTCTACTCCCCCCTTTGGTCCCACCCTCCCACCTTCTTCCCCTGCAACCCTCCCATCCACTTCCCTTTTTTTTTAAGTTTAAGGTATATCTTTTCACCCAACAGCTCCCCCTTTCAGTCCAACAAATGACTCTTTGTCTTATAACAACAAATACAATGCAAAACAACAGAAATAATTAGGCTGCAATTATGAGAATTATAAGGCTTAGCATACATTCCCAATGTCCAGTCCAAACGTATTTGGCAACTGACTTTAACATTCTACTTTCCAACCATCTCCATGACTTTAAAGTTCTATATTCAACTCAGCTTCCATCCTAACTTGCATCACAATTTCAAAAACATCTTCTTAGACCCAAAACACCCCAGACTGAAGAAATGCAATTGATTTCTCCTACTGATGTTATCCCAAAGCCAAAAAGTGATATAAATGATTTTTAAGTATTGACTTCCCATTTACATCAATATTGCTAAATTCCCTCATTTGATAGGGATTTTTTGTTTGCTTGTTAGTTTGTCTGTTCTGGTTTTTTTTTTTTTTTTTGGTAGATTGGAGATACCTTGCCATCTGTGTGGTGGTGCATTCATCATTCCCAGACTGCACGGTAGTGTTCGTTTGTTCATTTGTTATTCCAGTGGGTCACAGTCCCCAGGGGCAATGCTGTTGACCAACATGATGAGAAAATGCATTCTTATTTTGTTTCAAATCTTTGGTAGGAAGCCTTCAATAGTTCATCAGCAAGGAAACTGTTAGCCAAAGCAGTTTATATCGAATGAATGTTCAATTTCTGACATTTTTATCACTATTAATACAATGTTGTTGAGATTTGGAATGTATACAGATATCTCACACAAACAAGATAATCTTAGAAAAATATTTGGCATTATTAAATAGTTAATGAAGAAACTCTAAGTGTGGTGTGTTGGTAGACACCTCAAGCTCTATCTTAGACATATTAGGTCCCCAGTACTGAGGCATAGCTCTGCAGCTAAGGATATAGAACTTTCAATGATAAATCTCCCAAATAGAATCAGCTCTATTTTTTAAAAATTCACAAATACCTTGCTCTTTGCTAATGTGAAAGCATACTGGATCTAAACTCTGGGAGTCCCACACATTAAGTTCCTACTGGTGTCACCGGACAACCTTCCCACAAGTCTTCTAACATTTTTAAAGTCATGATTATAAATTTGAACTCTTCATCTATTGAGATGATCCATGAAACTTTTCCCTTTAATCTCCTAGTGTTACAGATTATTAATTAATTTTAGAATGCTAAGCTAACCTTCCAGTCTTAAAAAGTCCACATTTCATTAGTATTTTTAGACATCACTGGCTTTGATTTGAAAATATTTGTTGACATTTTGTGTTTATTCATAAGAAATACTTGTCTGTGATGTTCTTTTCTTAGAATAGCATCTGTTTGGGGATCTGCATAATGCTTGCCCAGTGATAAATGAGGGAATGTTCTTTCCCTCCAGGTTTTCTGGAAAGGGTTGTATGGGAGTGTAACTTCTTCCCAAAGAGTGATAAAACTTCTGTTCCCTTTGGGGAATGGGAAACAGAAGCCATTTCTGAAAGGGAAGCCAGACAAACACCAGGTTTGTACTTCTATATAACCCTGCAGCCTTCATGAGCCTCAGGCAGGCACAGATTTGGGTAAACTGATGATTTCTCCTGCAGATGGGTCAGAACTGGAGAGAAATCTCATTTTGTCAATCTATCTGACTTGAATAGCAGTGTCTTGGCATCATCCTGAAAGAATGTAGTGTTACCAAGTTATCTCCTCTGAGAACCTGAGGACAGGGAACATACAGGTCAGGGAATGTCAGTTTAGGACTGTGACGGGTCCTGGTGAGGGAAGGCCTAGAGAGTTAGTTTTGGAGAGCAGGAAGGCCAGAAAATGGTAGGCTAAAGAGCACAGGTGTCATCAGGGAGCAATAGAATGGAAAGTGCTTAGGAAGAGAAAGCCCCACCATTGGGGGCCAGAACAGAGCTCATGGACAGAGCTTCATGTGCCTGCGGCTACAAAGCTGAACCCAAGGCCATTGGGTGAGTCACATTCTGGAACTTCCTACATGTTGTTCACAGCTACAGAGCCCAAGAACTCTGAAGTTCCAGGGGTGCGCATGGTCCCCACAGCTGTGTCCCTCCAGCAAGGTGAGTAATCCAAAGCAGGTTTTACAAACATGAAAACATGTCCTCTATCTGTTGAGGGAAGATCTAATATCATTGCTTCTGATAGGTTGAACTCAGTGCTGAGATCTGGTTACCACCCCTTCTGAGGCATTCTCTTGATTGGTTAATAAAAGTTGCTTATGGCCATTTAGCTGGGCAGAAAGAGTATAGGAAGGCGGGACTTCCTAAGATTAGAACAGGAACTCTGGGCACACACAGAGATTCTCCCACTTCCTGCCGGGAGCCACAGAAGGAGACAGACCTCTGGAGAAGGCTGGAAGGTAATCACAGGCACATGGCAGTTTGGGATTAGGTGATCCGGGTTAACTTAGTGTAGCTAATTGAGAGTCTGTCAAGCTAAGGGCTAACCATTAAAACATTAAAAGGTCTTGGTGTATTTAGTTATTGAGGAAAAGACTGTGGCGGCTTATAGGACCTCAATCTAAGCAGTCCTAGGCCTTAGGACTTCTGGACTCCCCCAGAGCCTAGGCGAATCTCCCGCCAAGCCGCTGGTAGTTCTACTGGCCTAATAAAACAACTTATGTTAATTGAGTTTAGGTTACAGGTGGAGTAGGCCACCCTTGGTCCCGGGGCTCTTTCTCCAGGATAAGTTAGGCAACCGGTTAAGGCACGTGGGCCAGGCCGCCTAGTCCTCTGCCAGGCTGCCGGCTACTCTGCCAGCCTGATCTTACAGTTTATAATTACTAATAACTACAATAATTAGTTAATTTGCAGTTTCAGGTGGCGCCCCACATTGGGCGCCATATATAAAAAAAATTAATTAAATTACATTGGTTCAGCAGCTGTTAATCTTTAACCCGCCATTATAAATAAATACACACAGTGACCATGTGGATTTTAACAAGCTTTGGCCTGAATTGTGCAATCCTAGCCCATCTAAGCTAGCTCATAATTCTACTACCCAAATATGACCCCATATGTCCCCTTGGACTGCCATTCTCTACACTATGCCAATGTTTCTGGCCATATGGAATGAAGTTCCTTTTTCTAACCCATGGTGTGTGTCCTCTTTCCTGCTGCCCCTGGCTGGAATGTATGAATCCTCTGTCTAAGGCACAGGCTTCCTGTTCTAATCTCAGGAAGTCCCACCTTTCTCTGTCTTTGCCCAGTCCAAGGCTTCAGCATTTTATTTAACCAATCAGAGTCAATGTAAGAAACAGACAGCAAGCATGACCAATTAATTAACATTTAGAATGCTTAACACTACCCCATCATCTATTTGTACCAGTCTCTGTACAGTATTGTTTCCCGCAACCCACAGACATTATGGAGACACACACTAGCTGAAACATCAGCTAGCCCAGAGGCTGCAGTTCGATGAGTCTCTAGAGGATGTCAGAATATGGACAGCTCACAGAATGTGAAGCTAAGTAAAGAAACCAAAGGCCACTGATACACAAAGAATAAAAGTTACCACTGTAAAGACAGCTCACGAAGGCCTTGGACACTTGTCCAATACAGACTCAGCAACAGCATAAGCCATAGGAAAGGCAAGAGTCCACAATCCCGACCCAGGAGTCTAACTGGCATCTCCAATGTGGAAGTCCCAGAAAGAAACTGTTCTAATGCCTTCTTTATTTCTTTATTTCATTTTTCTTTTCCCCTTGTTGTGACTTCTGGAGGAGAATTTCCAGCCTGGTCTGGCCTCAGGCCAGAAATGCACACTCCTACACTGGAAGGTCTGGGAAGAAAAGAGTGGTCCTGGCTAGCCAGAAAAAAAGTTTATTTTCATTGCCAAGTGTTACAGCTCTCAAAGCTGAACTGCCATTGCCAGGCTGGGCAGTTTCAAGGAGCCTAGGACTCCTGGAGCCTGGCCATGTGACTAGGATGTTGATGCTAGAGAAGTGGAGGGACTTCAGCACCTCTCAGTGGGAGCATGTGCCCCAAACAGGCCTAGCCCACCAGGCAGCAGAAACAGTTAACTCTTCATGGAAGGAAGAGCATTCCCCTCCCACAAATAAACAGTCATGTTTCAGGCAGTCATGTTGGACGCATGGAGAAAAAGAATTTATTTCGTGAATCTGGGACATTATAAACCTTTGGGTAGTGGAGAGGGGTTTTGGAGGTGAATGCATTTGATTCGCTAGCTATTGTCCTATCAGAAGAAAGGAAATGTAATACCAAATTAATCCATGGACACTGGGAGTGGGGGGGAAATTCCAGATATGATAGAGGCATAGACAAAGGTTATTGGCTGAAAGCCAAGGCACCTACATAGCATGGGGAAGTATTTTCAGATATCTCCAGGTGGTCTCTGGGTGGCTTTCTAAGAGTTGGACTACCATGATACTCCTTATTTAGAGGATCCTCAGATCAGAGGAAGAAAGGGGGGTTCTACTGAAAAAAGGAAGTCTATCATTTGGCACCGAGCTCAGAGGACTTTCTGAAAATCCAAGACTTCTACCTTATCAGCAGAAATTCCCCACATCTTGTGACTCCCCACTTTTCTTGTCTACCTGTTCAGCAGAAATTTTAATTATTGTATAATTTTTCTTCCTATGTTCCCCTTTTCTTATCTGTACAGTAGTGTTTTGACTTTACTTTTTAAAAAATTACATTTGTGTGTATGTATCTGTGTGCATTGGGGGTGGAGGACAGAGGACAACTTGCTGAACTCAGCTCTCTCATTCTATTATGTGACACCTTGGAATAAATTCAAGTCTTAGACTTCCTAGCAAGTACTCTTACCCACTGAGCCATATTGTCAGACCCAACTTGTTTTGTTTATTTGTTTGGAATAGGGTCTAATATAATCCGGGTTGGCCTCAAATTCACTGCATAGCCAAGCATGACCTTTAACATCTGACATCCACCCTCTGCCTCCTATCATTTCCAGTGTTTAAGACCACACCTGCTTTCATGTGGTACTAGGTACTAAATCCAGGATCTCATGCTTGCTCTCTACTAACTGAACCCTACTTTACTTTGTGAAATACTCTGAGGGCTGGAGAGACAAATCAGTAGCTACAAGCACTGCTGCTCTTTCAGGGGACTCAAGTTGAGTTCCAAGTACCCATGTCAGGCAGCTCAAAGAGCCCGCAACTCCAGCTCCAGGGAATCCAACATCCTCTTTTGGCCTCACAAACACTTCTATATAGTACACACACACACACACAGAGAGAGAGAGAGAGAGAGAGAGAGAGAGAGAGAGAGAGACATACACACACAATTTTACATCTTTAAAAATAAAACTTGTCTTTATTCTTCTTGTTACATTTTACTTAGTCTTAGTTTTGAAGGGCCTTGTTATTGGGAAATCATTCTTGGTTTTTGAAGGCGTACTTTTAAACTATTTATTAATAACTATAAGCACCCTTCAACCTACCATCCCAAGACACAGAAGAAAGGGACACTATTAGATCTCCTCAGGCACTGGTCCTTGGGGCAACTAGTCAGCAGTTCAGCCAAACAGCATACACGGGAACGGATGTAGTCAGCAACAGGGTCACAGCCAACAACACCGGCAACGGATGCAGTCAGCAATAGGGTCACAGCCAACAACACCGGCAAAGACAGCCAAAGAAGTGGCAGCTTTTGTAGCTCTGGTATTGGCGGCAGTGGTGACAACAATTGCCACATCCCCATTTGGGGTTGCAATCTCTTCAGGCCCACCTTGGCCTCAATCTTCAGCAGCGAAAGCAGCAGTACATCTCAGAAGAACCAAGTCTCAAATTGTTATCTGGAGTCTTTCAGAGGGAAGCAGCAATGAGTAGTGGTGCCAAGCAAAAAGCCCCTCTCCAGTTCGGGGACCCCCTCTTTAGACCTGCACAAGGACACCTTCCAATTGGCCAACTTCACACCCTCTGCACAAGGTACTTCCTGTTGACCAAGATCATGAGTTCTCCAAGGAGTCTGTCCATCATAGGATGTAAATATGTTCCCCATACGTGACAGTTTTCCGGCTGGCAAAACATCACACACTCTTTTATCAGCACGATTTGTATGCCTCTTTCATGAGTCTGTTTTTCAGTAGTGTACAAAGCACCCCCACATCCCATATTTGAGACCAAAACAAAAAACCAATTCATTCAACATTCGTTCAACACAACCATGCCTCCAGAGAAATCTGAACCTCCACCACAGGTTTTCTTCTGTTTAATTCTGTTCGAGACTCTTATTGTCCATACATTCTTCTCCAACCCTCTTCCTTTTCCTTTAGGTTATTTAACCCTACATCTCCTCTATTATCCCCCTTCCCGGGCTCTGCTTATTCATTTATGTTTCTGCATTTACCTAAACAATTTTTGACTTCACAGCACATCCTTCAGTGTATTTGCCATTTTCAGTGTCCTGGTCGCTGGCTGATGATGCACTACTGACCTGTGACTGATTTAAGTATATTCATATATCTTATGTAGTTGGCAGCTGCTGCAGCACCTCGCTCTGTACTTGCTGAGTGACTCTACAAGAGGAGTCTGTTTAGGAAGAAGATTCTCCCCAAACACAGGCATGATCTTTAAACTAACAGCTACAGAAGCTGCAACGCAGAAAACATTTCAGTATCTTTGAATATAATAGTTGAGGAAAATTGAAATAGGTAAAATTACAAGTTTTTGGTTTTTGTTTTGTTTTGTTTCTGGTAAAAATAGCCAATAAGTGCAGGCCAGATGGTTCAGCGGGAAAAGGCACTTGCTGCCAAGTGGATCCGAGATCAATCCCAAGAACTCACATGGTAAAAGGAGAAAACCAGCTTGCAAGAGCTGTTTTCTGATCTCCACACATACACTGCGGCATGCTCACGCCACCTCCAAACACAGCGTCAGTAAACAAACGTGAGAAATTATTACCAATGACCTGAAAGAGGACACAAGGGATGAATAAGATTCAGGAAGTTGGCAACACAGAGGGAAACGTTAGCAAAAATGGATGAGAAAATAAGCAATATGGATGAACAAGTAGCACAGAAGACAAATTCAACAAGGAAATTGACATTTTGATAGAAAAGAAAATTAACCAAATAAAAATGTTGGAAATAGAAAGCACAAGAAAAACAAAAAGTAAACAAACAACCAGTGGAAAGTGCCACCGACAGACTCCACTGAACAGAAG
>CAJQZJ010000649.1:1055770-1100487 GCA_907164525.1 Lophiomys imhausi | reverse complement strand
GAACAGAAGGAAAACATCAGATGGAAACAACCAGTGGAAAGTGTCACACTGAACAGAAGAAAAACATCAGATGGAAACAACCAGTGGAAAGTGCCACCAACAGACTCCACTGAACAGAAGGAAACCATCAGATGGAAACAACCAGTGGAAAGTGCCACCAACAGACTCCACTGAACAGAAGAAAAAACATCAGATGGAAATTCAGAGCTGAGAAAACACTATGTCCAAATATCAATAAAGAAAAAAGTGAGAAAGGTCAAGAACAAGAAACTTAGCCCAAGGATCCATGAAATAGGAAAAGGGTATAGACACTAAAGGCATATGTTTGGTGAAATTATACCAGGGAATTCTCAAATCTAGACAAAGAAATCCAAACACAAAGTGGCATTCAGACCCCCAATAGATATGAATCAAGGAGAAACTCCATTACAATCAGTATTTCAAAAGCACAAAGCAGAGAAGCAGTAATAAAAGCTGTATGGGAGAAATGTAAACTCGCTCACAAAGGCAGAAACATCAAAATAACATCAGATCTCTCAGCAGCAGCCCTGAAAGCCAGGAAAGCATATTTCTCACAATGTGAAAGTGTGTAACTGCCAACCAACATTGCTGTGTCTAGCAAAACTGTCTTTTAAAATGAGAAGGGAAGTAATGGTATTCAAGAGAAGCACAAACTAGGTAAGCCAGTTTATGACCACCAACCCAGCAAAAACAACAACAACAACAACAACAAAACAACAACAACAAAAAAAAACAACAACAAAAAAAACTTAAAGCAAAAGAGAGGGGGAGAGGTAGATTCATTCAAAGGGCACAGAAGAGAAATAATTTCCTAAAAGGAATAGCTAAAGAACGGAGATAAAAGAAATACATCATGTGAAACTTCAAACCTGTAATACTTATGAAGGAGAAAGGAGAAGAACAAGTAAAAATTCAACCAGAAAAAAAGGTCAACAAAATTACCTGGTTAGTGAGCATCCCTCAGTAATAACCTTTAATGTAAATGGTCTGACAAATAAGAGACAAAGACTGATTGGCTGGATTAAAAAATCTAGATTCCACTATGTTGTCTCCAAAGCAATTTTTACCTCACTGGTAAAGACCCCAACAGACTGAGAGTTAAAGGAAGGAAAATTATTAAGCTAGTAGAATTTGAAAACAAGCTGGAATAGCTATTCTGGTATCTGAAAATGGATTTCAAACCAAAGTTAAAAGAGATAACAAAGGCAATTACGTATTAATAAAGGGAACACTTCATCAAAATGTCACATCTATAAATATATATGTACTAAACACTGTGACTCATACTTTACAAACACTAATGGATATAAGAGAGCAAATAAATAGATCCTGGTACAGTAATAGTTTGGTGAGTTTGATGAATTATTTATTGGGTGTGCAAGCATCTGTATGTGTGCATGTGCCTGCGTGCGTGGGTGCATGCGTGCGTGCGTGCGTGCGTGCGTGCGTGTGTGTGTGTGTGTGTGTGTGTGTGTGTGTGTGTGTTTAAGTGCAGATATACATGTGCCACAGCATGCCCATGGATATCAGAGGACCACTCTCAGGACTTTTTCTTTCTTACTACCTTGTGGGATCTGAGCACCAAACATACAGGTCTGTACCCAAGGGCTTCTACCCACTGAGCCATCTCAGTGTCCCAACAGTGAGTGGTTTCAATACCTCATTCTCCTCTCTAAATAGGTTGTCTTAGTTAGAGTTTCTATTGTTCTGTAAAACAGAATGACCAAAAGTAAAGTAAAGTGAGGAGGAAAGAGTGTATCTCACCTTATTCTTCTCAGGTTACAGGCCATCACTGAAGGAAGACATGGCAGGAACCTGGAGGCCAGAAATGATCAGGGGTCACAGAGGAGGCAGAGGTCAGAGGAGAGCTGCTTACTGACTTGTTCTTCATGACTTACTCAACCTGCTTTCTTATAGCATCCAAGACCACCAGACCAGGGGTGGTACTACCCACAGTGAGTTGGGCCTCCCACATCAATCATCAATCAAAAAAATCTTTTACAAGCTTACACACACATCAATCTGGTGGGGACTCAGTCCCTCTTCCCAAATGACTCTATCTTAGGTCAAGTTGAGCAAATGGACTTAACAGATACAGAGAATATTCCATCTAGCCCCTGGAACCTTCTCTGAAATGATCACGTTATAGACCACAAATCAAGTCTTACCACTTATCACTTATGAATGAATTAAAATAATCTTTTGTACTAATCAGATCATAGTATAATGAAATTAGAAATCAATAGCAAGAAAAATTACAGAAACCACACAAATACCAGGAGAGTAAACAATACACTCTAGAAAAAACAATGGGTTATTGGAGAAATTAAGAAAGATACTTTTAATTTCCTAGAATTAAAGGAAAGTAAAAACACACTTACCAAAATTTTGGAAGGAAGGTAAGGCAGTCTAGAGAAATGTTTATAGCTATAAATGCTTACATTATAAAGTCAGAAAAATCTCAAATAGACAACATAATGATGCTCCTCAAGGTAACAACAACAACAAAAACCAATAATAATCCAAAACCATAAGCAGTAAGAGGTAAGGAATAATAAAGATCAGGGCAGAAATTCAAAAGATGAAAAGAACAATACAAATAAATGATCAAACAAAAACTCAATTATTTGAAAGAATATATAAGATCAACCAACTCCTAGCCAATGTAACCAAAAGAATGAGAGAGAAGACTCAATTTAATATAATTAAAGGAAAAAAAGGAGGTTGCTATAAATTTCAATTGAATATGGGGATTCACTGATGTATTTTGAAGGCTTGGGAAATTAAAAAAAAAATGTACAGTTTCCTAAACATGTATGACTTACAAAAACTAAGAAAGATAGAAATATCAACAGGTCCATAACAATCAAGGACATTGAATCAATAATAAAAAGTCTCCAATTAAAGAAAAGTCCAAAACTGGATGGATTCACCATAGAGTTCTACAAAGTCTTTGAAAAAGAACTAACTCCAAAGTACTTTTAAAAATTTTTTCTATAAACTAAAAAGGGAAGGAATATTACCAAACTCATTCTGCGGACTCAGCATTATCCTGATACTAAATCAGATAAGATTCCAGCAAAAGAAGAAAATTGTAAATCAATTTCCTTGATGACCATAGCCACAATATTTCTCAAAAAAATTCTTCAAAATGGAATTTGAGGACACACTTACAAGATCCTATACCATTCCAAAAAGGAGGTTTTTTTTTTTGATTGATCAGTCTAAATTAACCCCCAGTTAAAATTTTTATCAATTGTATTAATCTTTTCAAATAACTAATTGTGACTTGGGTGTTTTTTTTTTCTGTCACCTTTGTGTTTTTCTTTTTCATGTTTCACATTTTTAGAAAAAAAATTTTGTTAAACCTCAGATTTAATTTGCTTTAAATTTTCAATTACTTAAAGTTGGCCAAAAGATACTGGTTTTGCACATGATAGTTTGTAGTGCAGATTCACACTGCTTCCCATTCAGCCCTCTCCACCCAGCTGACTATCCTCATCCATTGTTGTCTTGGAACCACTTCTGAACATAGAGTTACCCTGGTCCTTCTTCATAAAACAGTCTCTTGGTGTTTGAGTCTGGTTAGTGTAAGATCCTCACCACCTCCCACCATTTTTTCCCCTTTATACAAGGGCTTGCTTGGTTAGTTACCCCCAAGTATTTTATATTGTTTGTGGCTATTGTGTTGTTTCCCTAATTTCTTTCTCAGCCCATTTATCTTTTCTATAAAGAAGGGCTACCAATCTTTTTAAATTAATTTTGTATCCAGCTACCTGCTGAAGGTGTTTATCAATTGTAGGAGTTCACTGGTAGAATTTTTGGGGTCACTTATGTATACTCTCATATCATCTTCGAATAGGGATAGTTTGACTTCTTTCCAACTTGTATCCCCTTGATCTGTTTTAGTTGTCTTATTACTCTATCTAGAACTTCAAGTACTGTGTTGAAGAGATATAGGGAGAGTGGGCATCCTTGCCTCTTCCCTGATTCTAGAGGAAATACTTTAAAATTCTCTCCATTTAATTTGATGTTGACTACTACTGGCTTGCTCTATATAGCCTTTATTATTTCTTGGTTTGCTCCTTGTATACCAGTTCTCTCCAGGACTTTTAGAATAAAGGGGTGTCAGATTTTGTCAAATGCTTTTTCAGCATCTAGCAAGATGATCATGTGGTTTTTTTTTCTTTCAGCTTGTTTATATGGTGGATTATGTTGATGGATTTTCGTATGTTGAACCACCCCTGCATTCCTGGGATGAAGCCTACTTGATCCTGGTGTATGATACTTTTGATGTGTTCTTGGATTCAGTTTGCAAGTATTTTATTGAGTTTTTTAGCATGTATGTTCATGAGGAAAATTGGTCTGAAATTCTCTTTCTTTGTTGGGTCTTTGTGTGGTTTAGGTATCAGGGTGACTGTGGCCTCATAGAATGAGTTTGGCAGTGTTCCTTCTGTTTCTATTTTGTGGAAGAATTTGAAAAGTATTGGTATTAGCTCTTCTTTGAAGGTCTGGTAGAATTCTGTGCTGAAACCATCTGGTCCTGGGCCTTTTTTTTTTTGGGGGGGGGAGACTTTTAATGACTGTTTCTGTTTCCATAGGGGTTATAGGACTGCTTAATTTGTTAACTTGATCTTGATTTAACTTTGGTATGTGGAACATATCAAGAAAATTGTCCATTTCACTTAGGGTTTCAAATTTTGTGGAGTACAGGTTTTTGAAGTAAGACCTAAACATTCTTTGGATTTTCTCACTGTTGTTATTTTTCCCTTTCCATTTCTGACTTTGTTGATTTGGGTATTTTCCCTCTGACTTTTTGGTAGTTTGGCTAAGGTTTGTCTATTTTGCTCATTTTCTCAAACTCTTGGTTTCACTGATTCTTTGTATTGTTCTATTGTCCTTTTTGTTTCTAAGTTGTTGATTTTAGCCCTAAGTTTGATGATTTACTGCCATCTGCTCCTCTTGAGAGCGTTTTCTTCTTCTTCTTCTTCTTCTTCTTCTTCTTCTTCTTCTTCTTCTTCTTCTTCTTCTTCTTCAACTCTTTCAATTCTCCTGCTAAGTGGCTTATATGAACTGCCACAATTTTCTTTTTGAAATCACTGCTGTCATTGTGTCCCACAGTTTTGGGTATGTTGTGTCTTCATTTTCATTGGATTTTAGGAAGTCTGATCTCCTTCTTTATTTGTTCCCTGACCCAGTGGTCATTGAGTAGAGAATTGTTCAGTTTCCATGAATGTGTAGGCTTTTTGTTATTTCTGTTGTTGTTGAAGTCCAGCATGGCAGCCACTAGCCCAGGATATGCCAGAGTTGCCAGACTGGTGCTCCAATTCTACAATTTGATGATGCTTCATAAGTGCAGAGTCCTATTCTCCCCTTGTGTAAAGTTGAAATAACTTTAGGTAGTCTCCATGTCCCTTACCTATTCCTATGATGAATCTATATGATAGCATGTGTGGAGTGTTGAATGAAGTAGATATATCCTTTTTTTCAGAAGAAGAATAATAAGGCAATATATACAAACTTCATACAGTTTTGTGACTAAGGCATCAATAAAAACAATGAATGCTAGGACCAAGGGATATCCTGCTGCCCAGCTGGTGGCCAACAGGACTGAAGGTCACCTTAGAGAATGAATACACATGAAGCATGGGGTAGAGATTAGAGCAAGGATACAAGAGATAAAACCATGGGGTTAGACATGAGGCTGTCATGAAGGTGGACATGGGAGACAGTGCTACCAACGTGAAGTAGAAGCCATGCAAGCCTAGGTGAGATCCCAGAGGTCAGGTCTACTATGGACACTCAAAAATACAAATAATAAAGACTCTGTTGGAAGAACAGGAGGCAAACTAAAAGACTATCACTTAACTTCCATTCTTCAATGTCTCTGTACTGGACAAGTATAACCCAAAACAATTTGTTCTTTACACCCCTACAAAATCATTCCATTTGACTAACGCTCATTCACACAGACAGCATGGTAACAGGGCTTACCAAAGTGGAAAGGAGGAGGACAGTCAAAGGAACATAAATTCCAGTTCTAACCAGGTAAGGTGGTGCACACCTTTCCTAGCAGTAGGGAGGCAGAAGCAGGCAGATCTCTGTGAGTCTGAATCCAGCGTGGTTTACACAAGAAGTTCCAGGACAGTCAGAGAGACCCTGTCTCAAAATAATAATAATAATAATAATAATAATAATAATAATAATAATAATAATAAGAAGAAGAAGAAGAAGAAGAAGTGAAGAAGTTGGGTCCCAATTTTGTGCTTCCTAGCTATGTCAATTATGAAACTGGAAACTGTAGGGTCCTCATGTGCAGAAAGAAATGATCCACTGCCCTGTGTTTACTGGAAAGTACACACGGAGAAACCACAGATTGTGTCATACATGGAAGGGATTCCCTGGAAGGGCGGCATCTGGATGAGGTGAATGTTTATATCTGACTGGCAAAATGAGCACTTAAAACTCCAGCATGGGATTAGAACAATGTGTCTTCCTTCACACTGATCTCCCTTGCTCTAGAAAGACACAGCCCAATGACCTGCTCCCACCCAGTTCTTCTTATATCTCAGGGATATCTGGAGCCTTGGACAGGTGCCAGGGATTTTATTGAAAACTCCTCAAGTGTTTAGGACAACAGAGAACAATTTGACTTTGGGCTTATGCAGTTAACTATAAATTTTGCAATAAAACGATATCTAAATACAACCTGGGGTATATGTGTGAACCGGTCCAGAGGGGGTGAGTGTGGGAGAGCCAGTCCTGCCTTTTGTCTGCTTTTCAGTGGAGTTGGCAAGGGAGAGATCCCCTCCACTCTCTGATGCCCCCGACAAGGGTAGCAGGTGGGATAATTGGCATTAATAGGCTCATGAGAGGAGGAGAACTGGTCCAGCCCCTTACTTGCTGTAGCACTCAGGATAGCAGGTCCTGCACCTTACCTGGGTAGCACAATAGAACTGGTCCTGGATGTGGGGGTTTCAGGCCCAGAACCAGGGCTTTGAGTTGGCCCACATCAACATATACCCCATGGATGAACTGCTGGAGTGCATGAAGAGGCCAGTTCCACAGACCCAAAACTACAGCTCTCCATGACACAGGATAACAACTGTATATCTGACAGGAGTCCCAGTGAAGATACAGTATTGACAAAGTAGCAGAAACCAAAGGCCTCATACCAGACAAATGAATCATCATAATGAACATTTGCAAGCAAAAATGTGTGGACAAAATTGAATATTGTGGGACACAGTGAGACACACTACAGCTTCCACAATGAGATTTATATATATATTGGGAGAAGTTTCAAGGGGGGAGGGTGGGTCTGAGGGGAGGTGGGAGATGAAGAGAACAGGCTGCATGATGGGAAATTCACAAAATAAAAAACCAATAAAAAGAAAAAATAAGAAGAACCAACCCTCTTTTCACTAATGACCCCAGGCCAAACTCATTCAGAAGGCCCTTTAGGTCTGGACAGAACCTTCTGTATGGACTGTTAAGAGATGTTTCTGAAGGGCTCCCTTTCTCTTCCTAGTCTCACCCCAATGCAACAAGATAGACGATGGAGCAGGAACAACAAGCCAGTTCTGCACTGTACTAATGTCCGTTGGTTGAGGCAAAGGGCCTCTGCTCCAATTCTTCTGCCCTTCTGCACCCTGTCCTTCATTCGTCTCTATTTCTCTGTCGAGTTTCCCTGCTTGGTTCATGTCAGACCACTTTTACAGAGGAAGAACCATGACCTCCTACCTTGCCATACTGACATTCTCTCTATTTTAAGTTCAAACCTGCCTTTCTTTTGAGCTTTGCAGCCTACACAAGTATAAAAATGTCAGGAGTCGACCTTCTCTGTGGTCTTTGCTTCCCAAATGTCACTGTGGAATGGAAGAAGCATGGTCTGAGAGTCTGGAAACCTCTCTCAAACAGCTTGGGTATAGCCTAAGTGACTTCTCCCCAGGCCTCTATCTCGTCTCCTCGTGTACCACATTGAATGTAGGTGTGGTGGAATCACATCAATGGCCATTGTACTGTGTGCCAGAGAGTATTCACTAAGATCCTCTCCCATCAGGCTTTGCTGGAAGCATTTCCATTACTGATGAGATGCCTATGTCTGTGCATAGGTGAAGGGACTTATCCAAACTTTTAGAATGGTGCTCCAAAGAAGCAAGACTGGAGTCTGGCTCTGCCCAGTGCCTGCACTGTAACCCACAGTGAGAACTATCTCTTCTCTGAGGATGGCTTTGCACCCTCTCCAAGTTGACAGTAACTGCAATATTCACCTTGAGGTTTCTGCTTTCTACATCTCAGAGCTGGTGTGGCTGTTACTTTCATCTCCTCCAGCTGGACACCAGGCGTCTCTACTAAAGATAGGTACCTGGACATGGATGCCGAGCACCTCATGCAATCATGAACCTATTGTACTTGATAAGGATTTGATGACTGACTGACAGTTTATGCTTATCAAATTGAAAAGCATTACTTGGGTTTAGGCACTGGACCTTCCTTTCTGAGTGCAAGGACCACCACCCACCTGTCCCATAGCACCTCCTAGCGGGCCTCCCAGGGAGTGGCAGCCCATGAGTGCGGCTCACAAGAGGGGCAACTTCTTTGTGGTTCAGTGGTTTGTTCAAACTGCATTGTTTTAGCATGGCTGTCATAACTGTCTCTTCCTTCTCTTAAGACAAATGTGTTTTCATGCGATTGTACATAGCCCTGAGGAACTCATTTCCAGCCGTGCTCATGATGTTAAAGAGCCAAAAACAGATAAGTCTTTGGTTCTCCATGACACGCTGCTGCTATAATTATGGCTTAACACACACCCATAGATAACAGCATTTAGCGCTGGGGCAGCCATCTACTCCATAATACATTAAACACTACTTCGGTTGTTTCCTGAGGCACAATGAGTGACTACCAGGGCAGGATTACCCTCCGCTAAGCAGATTTCGTAGCTCTGAGCCTCTAATCATTTGTAACCATTAGGGAACACACGGGACTGAACCAATTAAAACACCAAAAACACTGTCCTAAAACTCACAAAACCACAGAATCGCTCTGTACCACTTAGCGTTTTGATGGTGTCTTTGGAAAACCTGATACTGAGCTTCCAAAATTCCCCCCAAATGCCTCACAAACATGGTCACCTTCCCAATGCCCTCACTCCAAATAAATGTGCTCCCATCCCCATGTGTATGCCAGGGTTTGCCAGATGTAAATTGGTAGGAAAGTAAAAACAGATACTGTGATCTCTCAATCTAAGTCTACTGATTATTACTAGTTTGTTGTTTGCTATTTACCAATTTCAATAGAAAATGACATTTTCCCCTCTGCATATATGTCATAGTTGTGTAGTTTGGTCTTCTTGTGGGACACCCTAAAGTGGGAGCACGGACCTGTCTCTGATTCTTTTGCTGGCTTTTGGGAACCTTTCCCTCATATTTGGTTGCTTCATCCAGCCTTAATACGAAGGGAGGTGCCTCGGGTTATCATAACTTCGATATGCTATGTTTGGTAGATATCCATGGGAGGCTAGCCCTTTTCTGAAGAAAAAGAAGGAAGAGTAAACAGGGGGCAGAGAGGAGGGGTGGGAGAGGCTGGGAGGAGAGGATGAAGAAATTACAGTAAGAATGTAAAAAATAATAAAAAAAAGAAAGGAAGGAAGAAAGAAAGAAAACATTTTTTTAGTCTTGTTGGAACACCATTCTTTCGGAGTTGCTACTTGTTGAAGTTCTAAGCATATGAGGTTTCCTTGGCTCTGGGCATTGTTTCTTCCTCTGGTACAGGATACTACCTGCTTGCCTCAATATCATTCTGAAGTTACGCAACACCTGCTCACAGATGACATCCCTGGAACCTAGTAACCTAATCCCATCTCACGTCCTCTCACATTACATGGCTCACTGAGAAGACAAAAGTGAGCCTGTGGCCAAGCACTCTCAGGTCTCATTCACAAACACAGATCCTTCGTGGGAACCTGAGTAGACACAGAAGGGAAAGGAAAGAATGAAATCGTAATGAATGTTTCATGGAGGCCACCAAGTGCGGAATTGGGACTGAAAGGAGAAGATGGTGGAGAGGCCAAGGGCAGGGGTGCAAAGGAAGTTGCACAAAGCCAAGGTGAGGACAGACCTGGGGTTTCTAGAGGTCAATTAATTAAAACATGACCCATGGAAACCACAGCAGATTTAGGATCTCTTCTTTATGAAACAAACTCTTAAATATTTTGATCCAAGTAGGTAATTGAAACAAAAGATCCACAAATCATATTTAAATTCTTTAAAATATCAGAAATAACCACCATTAACAGTCAGATGTAACTGAGCAGACACATTCATAGATTGCTTCTGTGGTCAGCTTGTTCAGTCATAGCCTGTGTACTATTTTAAAGTCATCTCTTTTCACTGCATAATTTCCCACTAAATGTTCCCAACAGTATCGTCGCTCCACTGCATGAATAAGTGGCTTATTCCATTGCCTTTCTGTGGAACTAATAGTGCTGTAGCTCTTATAGCTTTCTCTATGTACAAAGCACCCCAGAATCTGATGGCCTAACTAACATGGCAACACACACTCATCATCAGAAGGCTAAGGCAGGAAGACATGGGGGCCAGAATGAGCTACACAGTGAGACCCCAAAGAACAAAACGAAATTGGTGAAATAAACAAATTTTGTAACTCATAATCCCACGAGGAAGTTAGGTGAGCTGGCAGTCTCTTCTAGGGTAAGCTTGGCATTGTGGCCCCAAAGTCCAAGATACCAACTCCAACATAAAGCTCCTTAAGCATCTGCATGTAGATTAGGATGTGCCCTGATCTAAATCACTGCATGTTGTATGAACAGAGATGCCAAGGCTGTGCTTTTCACTGGGTGATGCCATTTCACAGGAAGTAGTCTGCTCCATCATGAATGGAAATGCTGAGGCAGGATGATGCTATGTACAAACACTTGACCAAAGCCAACCATAAGAAACACACTGACAACTTACTCGGGCAAGGGAAGGATACCAACACAAATGTAGTGAAGTTGACTGTGAACAAATGGTGTTTTCATCACTGTTCTATTGCTGTAAGGAGACATAATGACCAAGACAACACTTATTGTCTTAGTTGGGGTTTCTATTGCTGCAATGAAACACCATGACCAACCAACTTGGGGAAGAAAGGGTTTATTTGACTTACCTATCATCTATATTGTTGTTCATCACTGAAGGAAGTCAGGACAGGAACTCAAACAGGGCAGGAACCTGGAGGCGGGAGCTGATGCAGCGACCATGAAAGTGTACTGCTTACTGGTTTGCTTCTAGTGGCTTGCTAAGCCTGCTTTCTTATAGAACCCAGGACCACCAGCCTGGGGATAGTAGCACCCACAATGGGCTGGGCTCTCTCTCCCATCAATCACAAATCAAGAAAATGACCTACAAGCTTTCCCACAGCCTAGTCTTCTGGAGGCATTTTCTTAATTGAGGTTTCCTCCTCTCAAGTGACTTTAGTTTGTATCAAGTTAACATAAAACTATGCAGAATACTTACAAAAGAAAGCATTTAACTGGGATTTGCTTAGAGTTTCAGAGGTTTAGTCCATTATTATCACAGCAGGGAGCATGGCAGTACACATGCAAACATAATGCTGGAAAAATAGCTGAGAGTTCGATGTCCTAGTCTATAGAAGTAATCATTCTTTATACCTGCAAATTTGCCCACAAGAGGCACCTCATATAAGAAGAGTCTTGCAAAACTTGTTGTCCTGTGACTGCCAATAAATTCTCTCTTTATGAAATATGGGAGTATTGTGAATAAATAAAATTCTAGAATCTGTAGTATGATTCCACACATAAAGATGCTTATAAAATCCTGGAGACCTGAGTTTGATTCCTGGAACCCAAGTAAAGCTAGAAGGATAAATGAGACTATACAAAGTTGTCTTCTCATCTTCACATGTGTGCTATGGCACTCACATACATGCAGTTTCACACACACATGTTACTACTAACAACAATAAAATTTTAATTTAAAAATGATATTAGCACACTGTGTCTCAATTTAAAATATCATGTTTGTTGTTTCAAAAAGTCAATCGTTGTGATTTTGTACCCCAAATAATAATAACTACTGTATAATGTTATCACTTGTCAAATGTATCTGTTTATCATCCCAGGTGTAATCTCTGTATTTCCTTTACATTGAATATACATTTTCACACCTGTATATAGTATGTAGTGTTTCTTAATGTGATCTCTTATTTCAAAGTCCTTCTCTGGTCTTCCTTTGCCTTTAAGATATAACTGCTGATTAACAGAGAAGATAAGACAATTAAAAAATAAGACTGAAACTCCAACAAAGTAGGTGGCTCCAATAAACAGTATCCCAAGGCTACAGAGAGAAACAGAGAATGTGAAGTCAAAATTGCTATCACCATGTTTGGTCACTTTGCGAACTCATGACACTGGCTAAGTTCTCAACCATGGGGGGAATGCCTACCTTTCATTTCCCAGTTTACAGAGGGAAGATATGATGTTAAGGAAGATTGTGCTAGAAGCTCAAGGTCAGCCAAGACCACTCCTCTGGGGAACTGTGAAGAGCCGTGGAAGCCTGTGGTCATCCTCTCCTCACACCAAAATGCCAAGTCCACTAACTTCCTCCACTTTCTTAAATTTTATTTTCTTTCAAGTTCAATAAAAACTGAAGAAACATCGACCTGCTTAAATACATATATGCAATACATAATTTTCATCTCAAACAGTTTTAGAATTCATCATGGAGTTCAAATGACTGCAATGTGAATTTATATAGCTTTTTAGTTCCTATGCCTTCACTCTGGTATTGAAAATATGTTCACTTATCTATTGAAGTGAGGTAGCTTATGGCATCTGTGTGACCCAGAGGTGGGCACATAGAATTCAAATTAATTGTGTGTCAATTCAGGCTGTACTAGTTTTTTTCTTGTTCCAACCAGATATCTGAAGCACCTCAAAGGAGGAAGAGTTTATCCTGGCTCATAAATCCATCATGAAGAGCAAGGCATGGTGACAGGCAGTCCTTGGTGGCAGGGGTGTGCAACAAGGACATCTTCCTTTCTCGAGTCTTGATGAATGAGGAAGGAGAGAGTGGACAGGATGTCCAACTAGGCTGTAAAACCTGCAGGACTTCCCCCAAGTGACCCATTCCCTCCATGGTAGCCCCACCTCCTAAAAACATCCCACAAATCCCTAAACAGTGAGGAACTGAGTATTCAAATGCCTGAGTCTGTGAGAGATACTTCCCATTCAAACCTCAACACAGGCCAATCACACAGGAAGTTGGGAGCTGGTGGTGTGTGACAGCTCTGCGCTCCCCTCCCCCACAGTGAATGAAGAACACAGTGGGAGCTCCTCCATCTAGTGGAGCCCAGAACACTAAAAAGGAAGAACTTGAATTTCATTTCCAGTTTCCCAGTTACAGTGACCAAAATAAAGATAAAAGTTGTGAGTACCCAGCACTAAGTGAAAGGATTTATCCCTAGAGGACCATGTAGAGAGACACCAGGCTCAGAGTGCAGATGCCCATGAGAGGGTCTGGTACCTTGTGGCTGGAAGATCCCCTAACCCTTACTAATACAAGTGCTGAAAGAAGTGATGAAGGGGCTGAAGACCTTGATTTTATAAGCAGTGGGTAAAGCCTGTGACTCCATGCTATAGGTGAGACTCAAAGTTTTGGTAACAGCCTGATGATTCATATTTTCATCATTTCCATTTGATTCACCAAATGTTTTCAAAATTTACATTAATAGTTCATTAATAGTATCACTGTGTCTTTGTTGTCTGCTGCAATATCTTTGGTAACAATTTTAAATAAAATGTTTACATATAATCTCCCCAATATAGTTCTTTAAAAAAGTTTTGACAGATTGTTAATGTTGGACTTAAGTTATTTTATGTAATCATTTACTTAAATATGAATACACATAAGCTTAAATGCTAAAAACACATGCTGGAGAAAAATAAAAGTATCATCAAAAAATGGTACTAGGAAAACTAGTTGGCCACACATAGAAAAATGAAATTAGACCAGTATCTATCACCTTTCACAAAAACTAACTCCAAATGGATAAAAAAATCTGAACCTGAAACTCCTAGAAGAAAACTTAGGTAGTGCCCTACATGATATAGGCTGTAGGAAACAACTTTCTGAATAGTATTCCATTGACCCAAGAATTATAACCAACAATTGACAAGTGGGACTTCATAAAATTAAAAAGCTCTGTACAGCTAAAGAAGCAATCACGAAAGTGGAAAGGAAACCCAAAGAATGGAAGAAAATCTTTGCCAACTGTATATCTGGCAGAGGATCAATATCCAGACTATATGAAGACATAAAAAAAAAACAAACAAACAAACAAAAAAGTCAACCCATTCAAAACTTGGGCTTGAGATCCCAACAGAGAGTTGAAAGAAGAAATTTAAATGGCTACAAAAAAATCTCAAAAAAATGTTCATCATCCCTAGCAATTAGAAAAATGCAAATCAAAAGAACTTTGAGATTTGAGATTTCATCTTATCCCAGTCCGATGGTAAAGATCAACAAAACAGTCAACAGTGAATACTGAATACTGAAGGGGGTGCAGGGAAAAGGGAACCCCCATTCAATGTTGGTGAGATTATAAACTAGTGCAGACTCTGGAAATCAGGGTGAAGTACCCTCAAAGTTTTAAAAACTGTGGGGAATTTCTGCTGATAAGGTAGAAGTCCGGTGTCACCAGAAAATCCCTGTGCTTGATGCTAAAACAACAGACTCCTTTTTTTTTTTCCAGTGGAACCCCACTCCTCCATCTGATCTGAGGAAACCAGATCCTCTAAAGGAGTCACATGACCCAACCCTCCACCGTAAGAAACCTGCCTAGCAAACACCTGGAAATGTCTGAAAGTACTTCCCCATGCTAATGAGGTCTGTCAGTGCCTTGGCTTTCAGCCAATGACATTTGTCGATGACTCTAACCTACCTGGAGTTTCATCCCACCCCCACTACCCATGGCTTAATTAGTTATTACATTTCCTTTTTTCTGATAGGACAATACCCAGCAAATCAAACACATTCACCTCCAACACCCCCCCCCGACACACACACACACACACACACACACACACACACACACACTGCCCAAAGGTTTATAGTGCCCATGATTCACAAAATAAACTCTCTTTCTGCATGCCCCCAATATGACTGCCTGAGACTTGACTGTTTATTTTGGATCTGGGAGGGAACAGCTCTTCCTCCCATGAAGAGTTTGCCACAGCTGCCTAGCCTGTTCAGGATGCATGCTCCAACCAAGAGGTGCTGAGTTTCTGCTACCTCTCTTGCACCACCTGCCTGCCCCAGGCTCCTTGAAACTGCCTGGCCAGCACTGGCAGTTTAGCTAAAAGAGCTTGGCTCTGGGAAAAACCCTTTCTCCAGCCTCTCTGGACACCCTGAGAGTGTGGATCTCCTGTGTTCCAGCCATTTCTACCAGGAAACCAGCTGAGTCTGGACCTTCCTAGGAAGGAGCATGCATGTCTGGCCTGATACTGGACCAGGCTGGGAATTCTCTGCCAGAAGCCACAAAAAGCAAATCTAGCACATGGTCCAGCTATTCTATTTGTGGGCATCTGCTCAAAGAACTCAACATCCCACTCCACAAATCCCTGCTCAGCCGTATTGCTGCTCATTCACTAGAAATTGGAAACAGCTAAATATCTTTCAACTGATGAACAGATAATGAAAATGTGATGCATATATACTATGAGATACTATTCAACTGTAAAGAAGAATGAAATAATGAAATTACAGGCAAATGGATGGAACAAGGGAAGATCATATTGAGTGAAGTAACCCTGAAAGACAAATGTTGCATGTTCTCTCTCTCTCACCAGAGATACCCAGCTCCAAGTTTTCAGATGTGATTTCAGATCCTAAAATAACTGCAGAAACCAGGAAGCTAAAAAGGAGCCATTGTCAGGGTGCAGGGGTCAGGAGCAATAGAGAGGGCAATAGCGGTCATCTGAAGGGAGGAATGGGAAAACCAGAAAACTTCAAATAGAGAGAGGGAGGGAGATAAGTACAGATAGAGGAGGGAGGCTGCTGCAAAATCCACAAGGAATCACATTCTATCAACTGCCTACCTAAAGTACCTCTACTATATGTAAGCCTGTGTATACATATGTACTTTAAATGAGCCATAGACTATCTAACAAAAACCCCAGTATTAGGCATGAAGACCCATCGTTTGAGTGGTTGGTCAGTGGTTGTCTAAGAGACTCCCCAAACAGTATAGGCTATTGATGCTGCCCTTGGATGCCCCTCAAAAGTGAAAGGTAAGTACTGACTGCTGAAAACACTATGTACTTTAGACATAGGACCCTAAGGACCTGAGCTGGATCTGACATGAAGCCTCCTCCCTGAGGACTAGTTTTCATGGTGCCGGTGCCAGAAGGCACCATGCAAGCTTCCAAAGAAGGGAAGCAACCAATAGTCATTCTAAGCTGTGACGTCTGTAAACCACAACAACAACCAGCATTGCATAACCTTAAGGGTGCAATGGTGGTGGCCAACAGCTCTCTAATTGGATTTAAGGCCCACTTAACAAGAAAGACTGGGTAGGTTGTACGCACACACCAACAAAGTAAAAGAGGCCATACATTTGAAAGACAGAAAGGTATATGTGTGTGTGTGTGTGTGTGTGTGTGTGTGTGTATGTGTGTGTGTGTATACTATAAATTATATATATAAAGTGAGTGAGTTTACTGGGTTCTCAGTGACCCTTACATCCATACTACAGGCACTTTGGACTCTGATTGGCTCTACTTTGAAGGCTATAGTGGCACATGTGCGTCAGCATTCCATGTCTGACCAGGGTCTATGGTATTAGCACTCACATCACTCACACAAGTTGCCTAATTTTCTTTTTACCATCAGTCTCACGTACCATCCTAAACCATCCCAACCCATGCAAACACATCTAGGTTGGTCTCAAGATAACTAGAGTACTTTACTGTTATGTCATCATTGAGACTAAACAGAAAACAATTCTTTCAGATAAAAAACAAAATCTGTTCAATAAATAATGAGGAAATGAGGAGCTGATAGCATATATGTATAATATCAGGTACTCTGGAGTCTGAGACAGGATGATTGCAAGTTTGAGGCTAGGCTAAGTTCTATGGCATCACTAGAAAGAAATAAAAAAGAAGGGAAGAAAGAAAGGAAGGGAGAGAAGAAGGGAGGGAAAAAAGGAGAGGGTCAAGGGGATATGGGGAAAGGGAAGGGAGTATGAAAGGAAAGAGGGAGAAAGAGAGGAAGGAAGAAAATTGAAAGAACTGGGATACATGGAAAGGAAAGAGTATAGTGAGTGTTCCCAGGCACCAAACAGTGGCCCAAGAGGGAAGACACAGCCATGAAGTTGCAGAGCACCCTCCCCAGGAAGGACAGAATGATGTCTTAGTCTTGCAGACATATCAGACTAGGAAGGAGGAACAAAACAGTATATGAAGATAGCAGCTGGCTTATAAATTTTTCCCCTTTCAATGTCTTAAAACTCCTAAAATATATACATCTTTTTTCTTTTTTTAATTTATTTATTTTTCTATTTTACATTCCAATCAAAACCCCCCTCCCTCCCCTCCTCCCAGTCCTACCCTCCCACCCACTTCCCCATTACCACCCACACACATACACACTGCCCAGTACCAACCCACTCTGGCACATCAAATTGCATCAGGACTAAATGCTTCCTCTTCCACTGAGGCAAGACAAGGCAGTTCTGCCAGGAAAATGGGGCCCAGAGGTAGGCAAGAGAAATCAAGTCTGAGATAGTCCCCACTCCAATTATTAGGGGATACACTTGAGCAAAAAGTAGTAGCTTTGTATGTGTAGTGGACCTAGAACCAGTCCATGCAAGTTCTTTGGTTAATAGTTCAGTCTCTATGAGACTGCCTCTGTCTGAGTTAATTGGCTATGTGGATCTTCTTGTGGTGTCATTGACTCTACCAGCACCCTCAGACCTTTCCCTAACTCTTCCACGAGACTCACTGAGTTATGGCTAATGCTTGGCTGTGGGTCTCTGCATCTATTTCCATTATCTGCAGAATAAAGCCTCTTGATAGCACTTATGTTAGGTTCCTGTCCAGTTCCCTCTCTCTATCCACTTCTGATGTCCATTCAACATCCCTAGTCATAAGGGAAATGCAAATTAAAACCACTATAAGATTCCATCTTACACCAGTCAGAATGGCTAAGATCAAAAACTCAAATGACAGCACATGCTGGCGAGGAAATGGAGAAAGGGGAACACTCCTCCATTGCTGGTGGGAGTGCAAACTTGTACAACTACTTTGGAAATCAATCTGGTCCTTTCTCAGAAAATTGGGAATAGTTCTACCTCAAGACCCAGTTATACCACTCCTAAATTTTGGGCATATATCCAAAATATGTTTCGCCAAACCACAAGGGCATCTCTTCAACTATGCTCAGAGCAGCTTTATTCGTAATAGCCAGGAACTGGAAACAACCTAGATGTCCCTCAATTGAGGAATGGATAAATAAAATGTGGTACATTTACACAATGAAATACTACTTAGCTATTAGGAAGAACTACATCTTACTTCTTTTGAAAACTTATAGATCCATCTAAGCTGATGTCCAAAAGCCACCCTCTGTCCGGTGTTCCAACCCCACACTGCTAACTAAACCTTCCAGGATTCTGGAAGAATGTTCCATGAGTAGTTCTCAGTCAGCATCTGGCCTGGCTCACTATCTCATGTTGGCTTCTAAAACGTGTTCTTGAGTAAGTGGCTCCTGCAATGCAGCTGTTGGAGTCCTGGGGAATGGGCTAACAAAACATCTCAAGTAAGACAGTTCACCTCCAATGTGACATTTCATGGCCTTATGCTAGGTGTTATAATGAAGACGTACTGCAAGTGAAATTCTTGGCCCACAGCAGGCACTTGGCAGATGGCATGTTCTTGAACTGTGGCTGGCCTTTCCAACCATAGCATCCTGCATCCTGATCAGGAAGTGAGGGCAGTTATTTTCCCATCAAACTGGGGGAAAAATGGTCCTTTAATGTGGCTGCCCCCTAAGGGACATGGCTTTTCATAATCTTTAGAAAACCAACTCCCTTCTCTTTGCTCTTAGTATAATATCCCTCTTCTCCCCAAGGAGATTTTGGGGGAGAAGTGGACACATGGCTATTTGAAGTGAGACAGGCTGTTAGTGTCAACACTGCATTTCTTTTCCAACTCTGAAATCTAATTTCCTTGGGACTGCATTTAACAGTTGTACATTTATGGCAGGAGTTCCTGGAGACCCACCCACTCTACCTAAGCGTTGCTTAGGTAATGCTTGGAAAGTACTTTGAAGGAAATGGCCCAGAAGTGCTAAGTAGAATTACATGATCTGAGCTGACAGCACGACGCCAAGGCAGAGATAGACCCTTCTGTCTAAACTGGGGTTCATTTTCTTTACTAGGTTTTTATAGAGCTCTCATGTGTTACTCTGGAGACGAGGCAGTAAGTCACCTTTTTATAACTAATGTTATGCTGAGTTCTAAAAGAATAACAGAGCAGTGGACTTGAATATGTGTGCTCAGTTGGATATAACAACAACAAAAAAAATTAGCAGAAATTAAGGGCCAGCCACTTCCCACTATGCAATATTTTAAAATAACTAACAAAAAGATAGAAAATGGTAAAGCATAGAAAGGGCACTCAGGGGAATTATAATTATTCTTACCTAAGAATGTGGTTCTAGAGAATTTTAAAGCTCTTGGTCCTTAGGGAAAACTGACACAGGAACAGTCCTCCACAGAGCCATCCACCATCTAGTAGTCCTTCACTTGAATAATTGTTACCTAAATCCATCCAGAGGTGAAGTGCAGAGGTGTGCCTCTTCCGAAAGCACCGAGGCTCACTGCAGCAGAGGCAAGACACATCTTCCTGTGGGACACAGACAAGGCAATACTCAAGAAAGCCACCGCACGCTTCCCTCAGCAGGTGATGTGGGTTGATGTGGCCAAGAGAAGGGGAGGGAAGAATTTCTCAGCCATGTCACAGCAAAAGAGAAGCCTGTGCATGAGACAGTGGCAGGCATGCTGGCTGTCTTAGAGCACAGCTGGAGGTGGGTCTGAGATGACAAGAGATGAGAGCTGACTGTAGAGTATGGCTGAAGTGTGTGTCCTTCCTGCCTTCATAGAGAGAACATGTGCTGGGGTGTGTGTGTGTGTGTGTGTGTGTGTGTGAATGATGGGCTTTGTTCCAATAAAAGGAGCAGATAAACTGCCATGCTAGGGACTGAGGTGAGCATGAAAGGAGGATCCCAGTGGTCTGATGGCATCTGTCCTTCAGCATGCCTTTGGTATGTCCTCAAGCATCCCTCTCATTTAGTACAACATTCCATACCTCACATCTAGAGTCAGGAGAAGTCATCACAGAGGGAAGCATTGGGCTCCCAGTAAAGTCGTTCTGAGCTCAACTTCTGAACCCCATCAGTATTCGCCACGTGGCATTGGAGAAGACTCTGGCATTTACCCCTGTGGATAATGGGAGGGCAACAATTCAGTCTTGGAGGGCTATTGTGCTAAGTGAAACAATGTAGGTATGGTGCTCAGCACAGGGCCTCGAAGGCTGGTAGGCACTGAAGAAGTAAAAGCTGTTCACACAGGCACATGAGCTGTTCATTCATTCCAATGAAAAGGCACGAGGTTCCTAGAGTTTCATTAAAAAGGAGCCATTGCCGCCAGATGCTTTCTGTGTCCTCTGCAAGATTATCACTGCATCATCTCTCTGGATGATACCATCAATCCCAATATGGTCCTCATCCCATGGCATACTGATGTAAGGGGCTGAATTATTATGACTGTGAGTGGAAATTAAAATTAGAGAGAAAAACCTAGGAGACAGAGTTTGAGAAGGCAGGCAATGCCTTAACATAGAAAAACTCACACGATGGGATTCTCAGTAATGTAAGTGGGGATTGACATGAGGAGAAAGTGTTTCCCTCGAAGTGCCAGAGTGAGGCTTTGGTACCTTTTCCTGACCTCATCTTTGCTCCCACAGATTGAAAATTCAAGAAGATGGAGTCCAAGAAAGCAAATAAAACAATGGCTTACATGGCACTTGTGGATAGACTTAGATACTGCTCTAGCTTCCTTCTGGAGGTTTGAATCAGTGACTGTATATGGAAGAGTAAACAATTTAAAGTCATGGCAATTATTAACTCATGTTCAAGAAAGGAAGTGTAGCAATATTACATAATGTGCTCAGTGATGAGAACCATTCACCTGTACATACAATGCACGCTCTTGAACACAAATCCTTCCAAACTTATGCTATAACAATAGTGACAGGATGTGGAAAGGGAAATACATTACAATCAGACCAGAGAGCAAAGTAAGTATTAAAATGCCAAATCTGATCCTTCAAGCCACATCTTGGAGGCTGTCACATCTATGAGCTCTCCTGCCCAGTTTGACCCAGAGCACTCACCTCACTTTGCCCATCCACATGACTCCTCCATGCCCAGCTGAGAGCTCCATCTGCAAGCTCTCGTAATGAGTCAGCCTCAGGAGAACCACACGGCCCACATCCAGGCCTAGGCTCAGCTAGGAGAAACATTCATTTTCACCCTTTCTGTGGCTGACCCAGACTTTAACCAATTCTGCCCATTCACAATACCCTTCCAGACTCAACTGGGAGCCACATCTATGAGCTCTCCTAGCCCAGGACTAGCATAGATCTGTATCTGCATGTTCTCTTGCTGACTCCAGCCCATGTCCCTGGATCTGTGATCTCCAGGCCCAGGCCCAGCCTGGTGACATTCATTCATAAGCTTTTTCAGACAATCCATCTAGCCTCTTGTCCTGTGCTACCTTTTTACACCCAGGCACAGCTGTTAGCTACACCAGGTGGCTTTCTTGGACTTCATCGAGCAATGCCACACTACTCAGAGACTACTGTCACACAGGTTACCAGTGAATTAAAATCTCCCATTCTCTCTTATCAATAATCAATATTGAGTAACTGAAGAACTGACCTGTTCACACCTCCTTCCTGATCTGAAACCAATCAACTTCAGACAGAACCAAACATCTACCCCAGATAGGCAGGGTGGAATCTCATATCACACACACAAGCAATGAAGTAACTCCACATGCCCAGAACCCAGCACTTTTGGAACTCCAAGAACATTGATCCAATTTTTTCTAGCCTTTCAAGTTTTCATTGAAAAAATAAGTTGTTATTTTTATTGGTTTTCCTTTATATGTTACTTGTTATTTTTCTCTTGAAGCTTTTAATATTCTTTCTTTGTTCCATATATGTAGTGTTTTAATTATGATATGTCACAGGTAGTTTTTATTCTGATACTTCATTCTAATCAGGAGAAAACTTAACCAAGAAGACATTACAATTTTTAACATATATGCACCAAACTCTGGGTCACTCAATTCCATAAAATCATTCTACTCTACTTCAAGATACCAATTAACTCAATTCAGTAATACTAGGTGATTTCCATATCCACTTTCTCCAATAGACACATCATCTGAGCAAAACTAGACAGAGAAATGTCATAACTAAGTGCCATCATGAGTAAAATTTACTTAATAGATACCTACAGCATATTCCACATCAAGGAATATATATTCTGCTCAGCAATCCATGGTTACCTTATACAAGGTAGCAATGTTTGTGCCATTGTCTACCTCTAGAATAGATCACATTCTGGGACTCAAACCAAATCTTAACAAATATAGAAAAAAATGAAGCATCTCCACATATCTATCTAACCACAATGCATTAAAACATGAAATCAATAGCAAAAAATAATAATAACCACCAAACCCATAGAGATTAAATGATACACGATGAATTAGTCAAAGAAACCATCAAAACTTTGGAACACATTGAAACCAGAACTATAAGGAAAATTTGTAGCTGTAAATGTCTGCATTAAGAAAATCAAATCAAACCACAACAACATCTCCTCAACTATGTTCACAGTAGCTTTATTTGTAATAGCTAAAAACTGGAAACAACCCAGTTGTCCTTCAACAAAAGAGTGGATTAAAAAACTGTGGTACATTTACACAGTGGAATACTACTCAGCTGTCAGAAACAAAATATCATGCAATTTGCAGCCACATCGATGGAACTAGAAACGCTCACCCTGAGTGAGCTAACCCAGACCCAGAAAAATGCACATGGTATATATTCACTTATAACTGGATTTTAGCCATAAAGTACAGGATAACTATCCTACAACCAACAGATTGAAAGGAACAGGAACATGGATTTTATTCCCTGTAAGTGGGACATTTTTCCCTAGTGGAGCTGCCATGCAGGCCCCCAGTGCAAGAGAAAGCTCTAGCCCTCCTATGACTGATGAACTCAGCAGGCTGATATGTGGGGGCATCGCACACTGGGAAGGGGGTAGAGGATGGGAGGGTAGGAGCAGGATGAGGGAGGGGATTGTGATGGAGATGTAACTTGAAGTAACAAATAAATGTAATAAATAAATAAATAATCAGATCAAAATGAATGATTTAATGATCCAAGTTTGAAAAACCATACATATGTATATATACATATATGTATCGGTGTTTATTTTATCTTACTTTATTTTCGTTGTTTGAAACAGGGTTTCTGTGTGTCACCTTGGCTGTCCTGGAACTCATTCAGTAGACCAGGTTGGCCTTGAACTCACAGAGATCGCCCCCTAGTGCTGGGATTAAAGGTTTCTGCCAACACAGCCTAACTGTGTGTATTCAGGTAGTAGTAGGTTTCCATATGACTTTTTCAAAAGGTCTTTAGTGTTATTTAATCTCTCAATATCCCCTCTTTTATCCTACCCTCACACCTTCATCCCAACTGTATCCTGTTTGTCCCGTTGTTCTCCTTAACATTTTAAGCTACTTTAATCCCTTATTCTATCTCCCCTTTTTTGAAAGCCCCTCCCATGGTCCCTCAGTAATTTACTGATCTCTATGGGTATTCTGAATGAAACACACATATCTGAGGATTCAAATCTAACCTCCACAAATGAAAGGAAATATGCAACATTTGTCTTTCTGAGTCTAGATTACCTCATTCAGAATGATCTTTTTTAGTAGCATACATTTACATGTAAGTTTCATAATTTTGTTCTTCTTAAGTTGAATAATATGACATTGTATATCACATTTTCATTATCTACTCATCAGCTGATGGGCATCAGTGATTCCATGTCCTGGCTATTGTGAATAGAGCAAGAATGAGCAAGGAGGGATGAGCACGTACCTCTACAGTAACATACAGAGTTCTTTGGGTTTATTCCAAAGATTGATTGGTATAGCTGGATTAAACAGTAAAACTATTTCTAGTTTTTTTGAAACCCCCACACTGACTTCCATAGTGGTTGTACCAGTTTTTTGAACCCCCCAGCAGTGAATAAATGTTCCCCTTTCCCCATACCCACACCAGCATTTGTCATGATTTGTTCTTTTGAATCTTAGCCATCTGACTGGGGTAAGAGGAAATCAGGAAATCTCAAAGTAGTTTTAATTTGCATTTTCTCGATGGTGTAGGATGTAGAACATTTTTAAAATGTTCCTCATCCATCCATATTTCATCTTTTGAGAACTATTTTTAGTTCCATACCATGTTTTTAATTGACTTGTTTGTTCCCTTGATGCTTAGTGGGTTTGTTTTTCACACTTTGTATATTCTACATGTAAACTCTCTGTCAGAAGTATAGTTTGTAAAGATTTTTCCCACCCTATAGACTTCCTCTTCATTAGAGTAATAGTATCCTTTGCTGTACTGAAGCATTTTGGTTTCAAGAGGTCCCATTTACTAATTTTTGGCCTTAATGTCTGCACTATTGGGGGGACCTGTGTCAATTTGTTTAAGCATATCCCCTACTTTCTCCCCTATCAGACTTGAAGCATCACGCTTTATGTTGATGGTCTTTGACCATTTGGAGTTGAGTTTCATGCAGAATGCAAGATAGGATTTACTTTATTCTTCTATCTGCAACTATCCCTTTTGACTAGTACCATTTATTGAAGGTGCTATCTTTTTTCTAATGTGTGTTGTTGGTCTCTTTGTCAAAATCGGGTGACTGTAGAAGTGTAGGTTTATGTGTGGTATGTCAATTCTATTTCATTGATCAATGAGTCTCTTTTTGTATCAGCATCATGCTGGGTTTTTTTGGTTTTTGTTTTGTTTTGTTTTTTGAATCAGAGAAAGATATGTTGTTTTTATTGTTGTTGTTTGGTTTTTAGGTTTTTTGTTTTTGTTTTTTTTTATGTTTATTTATTACTTCATTATGTCTCCATTGGCACCCCCTCCCTCCTCTCTCACTCCTCCCATCCCTCTGGTGTGTGGTGCCCCCATGTATCAACCCCCCTCAGTTCGTTAGTCACATGAGGTCTAAGAGCTTCCTCTTGCACAGGAGGCATACATGGCAGTTCCACTAGGGTGGGGTGTCCCACTGACAGGTAACCAAGTCCCTGTTCCTGCTCTTTTGGGTTTATTGATTGTAGCATGGTTATCTTATACTATAATGGCTAAAATCCACTTATAAGTGAATATATGCCATGTGTATCTTTCTGAGTCTGAGTTAACTCACTCATGATGAGCTTTTCTAGTTCCATCCATTTGGTTGCAAATTGCATGATTTTCTTGTTTCTGATAGCTGAGAAGCATTTCATTGTGTAAATGTACCACAGTATTTTTATCCATTCTTCTGTTGAAGGACATCTGGGTTTCCAGTTTCTAGCCATTACAAATAAAGCTGCTCTGAACATAGTTGAGGAGATGTCCCTGTAGATTGTTGAGGAATATTGTGGATATGTTCCCAGGAGTGGTATGGCTGGGTCTTGAGGTAGAGCTATTCCAAGTTTTCTAAGATATCACCAGACTGATTTCCATAGTGGTTGTACAAGCTTGCACTCCCACCAGCAATGGAGGAGGGTTCCCCTTTCTCCACAACCTCACCAGCATGTGCTGTCATTTGAGATTTTTATCTTAGCTGTTCTGACAGGTGTGAGATGGAATCTCAGAGTCGTCTTGAGTTGCATTTCTCTGATGATTAAGGGTGTTGAGCATTTCTTCAAGAGTCTCTCTGCCATTTTAGATTCCTCCTTTGTGAATTCTCTGTTTAGATCTGTTCCCCATTTTTTGATTGGGTTACTTGGTTTGCTGTTGTTTAATTTCTTGAGTTCTTTATAGATTTTGGATATTAGCCCTCTGTCAGGTGTGGGGTTGGTAAAGAAAGATCTTTTCCCAATCTGTAGGCTGCCATTTTGTTTTAATGACAGCGTCCTTTGCCTACAGAAGCTTTTCAGTTTCATGAGGTCCCATTTATTGATTGTTGGTCTTAGGGCCTGAGCTATTGGTGTTCTGTTCAGGAAGTTATTACCTATGCCAATAAGTTCCAGGCTTTTCCCCATTTTCTCTTCTAATAGATTTAGTGTTTTTGGCTTTATGTTAAGGTCTTTGATCCATTTGGATTTACATTTTGTGCAAGGTGATAAGTATGGGTCTAATTTCATTCTTTTACATGTCGAAATCCAGTTAGACCAGCACCATTTGTTGAAGATGCTGTCCTTTTTCCATTGGTTTTGAAAAATATTGGTATGGTTTTGGCTTCTTTGTCAAAAATTAAGTGACCATAGGTGTGTGGGTTTATTTCTGGGTCTTTAATTCGATTCCATTGATCAACTTGTCTGTTTCTATACCAGTACCATGCTGTCTTTATTATTATTGCTCTGTAGTATAGCTTGAAATCAGGGATGGTGATACCTCCAGATGTTGTTTTATTGTACAGAATTGATTTAGCTATTCTGGGTTTTTTGTTTCTCCATATGAAGTGGAGAATTATTTTTTTCAATATCTGTAAAGAATTGTGTTGGTATTTTGATGAGAATTGCATTGAATCTGCATATTGCTTTTGGCAGGATGGCCATTTTTATTATGCTGATCCTACCTATCCATGAGCATGGGAGATCTTTCCATCTTCTGATATCTTTTTCAAATTCTTTCTTCAATGATTTGAAGTTCGTGTTGTACAGGCCTTTCACTTGCTTGGTAAGAGTTACCCCCAGGTATTTTATATTGTTTTTGGCTATTGTGAAGGGTGTTATTTCCCTAATTTCTTTCTCAGCCCATTTATCTTTTGTGTAAAGAAGGGCTTCAAAAAAATTTTTTAGTTAATTTTGTATCCAGCCACCTTGCTGAATGAGTCTATCAGCTGTAGGAGTTCTCTGGTGGAATTTTGGGGGTCACTTACTTATTCTATCATATAGTGTGCAAATGGAGATAATTTTCCTTCTCCCTTTCTGATTTGTATCCCCTTGATTTCCTTTAGTTGTCTTATTTCTGTGGCTAGAACTTCAAGCACTGTGTTGAAGAGGTATGAGGAGAGTGGGCACCCTTGCCTTTTTCCTGATTTTAGGGAAAATACTTTTAAGTTTCTCTTTATTTAGTTTGATGTTGACTACTGCTTGCTCTATATTGCCTTTATTATTTCTAGGTATGGTGTCTGTATGCCAGTTCTCTCCAGGACTTTTAGCATGAAGGGATGTTGGATTTTGTCAAATGCTTTTTCTGCATCTAATGAGATGATCATGTGTTTTGTTTCTTTCAGCTTGTTTATATGGTGAATTACATTAGTGGATTTTTGTATGTTGAACCAGCCCTGCATTCCTGGGATGAAGCCTACTTAATCATGGTGTATGATACTTTTGATGTGTTCTTGGATTCAGTTTTCAAGCATTTTATTGAGTATTTTAGCACCTATGTTCGTGAAGGAAATTGGTCTGATATTTTCTTTGTTGGGTCTTTGTGTGGTTTAGATATCAGGGTGACTGTGGCCTCATAGAATGAGTTTGGCAGTGTTCCTTCTGATTCTATTTTGTGGAAGAGCTTGAAAAGTATTGGTATTAGCTCTTCTTTGAAGGTCTGATTGAATTCTGTGCTGAAACCATCTGGCCCTGGGCTTTATTTTGGAGGGGGGGGACTTTTAATGACAGCTTCTATTTCCTTAGGGGTTATAGGACTGTTTAATTTGTTAATCTGGTCTTGATTCAACTTTGTTAAGTGAAATCTATCAAGAAAGTTGTCCATTTCACTTAGGTTTGCAAATTTTGTGGAGTACAGGGTTTTGAAGTAATACCTAAAGATTCTTTGGATTTCCTCGATGTCTGTTGTTATTTCTCCCTTTTCATTTCTGATATTGTTGATTTAGGTATTTTCCCTCTGCCTTTTTGATAGTTTGGCTAAGGGTTTGTCTATTTTGTTCATTTTCTCAAGGAGCAAACTCTTGGATTCATCAATTTTTTGTATTGTTCTTTTTGTCTCTAAGTTGTTGGTTTCAGCCCTAAGTTTGATGATTTCCTGCCATCTGCCCCTCTTGGGAGTATTTGTTTCTTTTTTTTTCTAGCTCTTCCAGTTCAGCTATTAAGTCATTAATATGAGCTGTCACAATTTTCTTTTTGAGGGTACTTAGTGCTATGAACTTTCCACATAGCACTGTTTTCTTTTTTTTTCTTTTTTTTAAATTTTAATAATTTATTTTTTATTTCTTCAAGTTACATCTCAGTCACAATCCCTTCCCTACTCCCCACTCCTGTCCCACCCTTCCACTCTCCCCGCCCCGCAAGATCTCCCCCTTTCAGTCCAACAAATGGTTCTTTCTCTTATAACAATAAATACAATACAAAACAACAGAAATAAATAGACCACAATTATGAGAGTTATATGGCTTAGCATACATTCCCAATGTCTAGACCATATGTATTTGGCACCTGACTTTAACATTCTACTATCTAACCATCTCCATGAGTTTAAAGTTCTATATCTAACTCAGCTTTCATAATAACTTGCATCACAATTTTAAAAATATCTTCTTAGATCCAGAACACCCTCTTGATTCCTAAACAACTCAAAATTTAACTATGAGACTCAAGCTATCTATTCTTCAACCACCTCAGAGACCTGAGAGGGATAAATATATCTGATTATATAGGAAGTGCAGGGCCTGCAGCATCCAAAATTAAGAAATGACATACCAGTGGTGCCTGGACAGTTCCCATTCTCTCTCCATATATTACAGCATCAATCTTCAGCTGCTTGGCCCCATTTCTCTGACAGACATTGATTGTAGAGCAGGAATTATGAAGGACTTACCTACCCTGTCTTGGCAGAGCTAGGCTGTCGACTTACCTGCTTCCAAGTTTTGTCCTTTTTGGACAGCATTCTGTGTACAGTTGAAGCAAGGGGTTTTTCTTGCCAATAGATAGGCTTGCCACTAATTCAACCATCTCACACTGGAGATTCTTCGATGCTCATCTTCTACTTGGAGTAGAATAGGGGGTGCTGTCAGGAGCAAAAATACTTAATAAAATACTAGCAAACCGAATTCAAGAACACATCAAAAGTATCATACACCATGATCAAGTAGGCTTCATCCCTGGAATGCAGGGATGGTTCAATATACGAAAGTCTATCAATGTAATTCACCACATAAACAAGATGAAAGAAAAAAACCACATGATGATCTCGCTAGATGCAGAAAAAGCATTTGACAAAATCCAACACCCCTTCATGCTAAAAGTTCTGGAGAGAACGGGCATACAAGGACCATACCTAGAAATAATAAAGGCAATATACGGCAAGCCAATAGCCAATATCAAATTAAATGGAGAGAAGCTTGAAGCATTTCCTCTAAACTCAGGGACAAGACAAGGATGTCCACTTTCACCATATCTCTTCAATATAGTACTTGAAGTCCTTGCTAGAGCAATAAGACAACTAAAGGAGATCAAAGGGATAAAAATTGGAAATGAAGAAGTCAAATTATCCCTATTCGCAGATGATATGTTAGTATACATAAGCGACCCCAAAAACTCCACCAAAGAACTTTTACAGCTGATAAACAACTTCAGCAAGGTGGCTGGATACAAAATTAATTCAAAAAAATCAGAAGCCCTTCTTTATACAACAAACAAATATACCGAGAAAGAAATAAGGGAAACAACCCCCTTCACAATAGCCACAAACAACATAAAATACCTGGGGGTAACTCTAACCAAGCATGTAAAGGACCTATATAACAAGAACTTCAAGCCCCTGAAGAAAGAAATGGAAGAGCCCTTTAGAAGATGGAAAGATCTCCCATGCTCATGGATAGGTAAGATCAACATAATAAAAATGGCTATCCTACCAAAAGCAATATATAGATTTAATGCAATTCCTATCAAAATACCAACACAATTCTTTATAGACCTGGAAAAAGCTATTCTCAACTTCATATGGAACAACAAAAAGCCCAGAATAGCTAAATCAATCCTGTCCAATGAAAAAACATCTGGAGGTATCACCATCCCAGATTTCAAGCTGTACTACAGAGCAACAGTAATAAAAACAGCATGGTACTGGTATAGAAACAGACCAGTGGATCAATGGAATCGAATTGAAGACCCAAACATGGATCCACACACCTATGGCCAACTAATCTTTGACAAAGAAGCCAAAAACTCACAATGGAAGAAGGACAGCATCTTCAACAAATGGTGCTGGTCCAACTGGATGTCCACTTGCAAAAGAATGAAATTAGACCCATACCTATCACCTTGTACAAAACTTAATTCCAAGTGGATCAAAGACCTTAACATAAGGCCAGCCACACTAAAGATACTAGAAGAAAAAGTAGGAGAAACCCTCGAACTCATTGGCACAGGTGACAACTTCCTGAACAGAACACCAGCAGCTCAGGACCTGAGATCAATAATCAATAAATGGGACCTCATGAAACTGAAAAGCTTCTGTAAGGCAAAGGACACTATCATTCGAACAAAACAGCAACAAACAGACTGGGAGAAAATCTTCACCAACCCCACATCTGATAGAGGGCTATTATCTAAAATCTACAAAGAACTCAAGAAACTAAATGCCAAGAAACCAAATAATCCAATCAAAAAATGGGAGATGGAGCTAAATAGAGAATTCACAAAGGAGGAATCCCTAAGGGCTGAGAGACACCTGAAGAAATGTTCAACATCCTTAATCATCAGAGAAATGCAACTCAAGACGACCCTGAGATTCCACCTAACACCTGTTAGAATGGCTAAGATAAAGAGCCCAAATGATAGCGCATGCTGGCGAGGGTGTGGAGAAAGGGGAACCCTACTCCATTGCTGGTGGGAGTGCAGGCTTGTGCAACCACTATGGAGGTCTGTCTGGTGATATCTTAGAAATCTAGGAATAACCTTGCCTCAGGACCCAGCCATACCACTTCTGGGTATACACCCAAAGGACCTCTCACGGAGACATAGGGAAGTCTCCTCATCTGTGTTTATAGCAGCCTTATTTGTAATAGCTAGAAATTGGAAACAACTCAGATGTCCCTCAACTGAAGAATGGATTAAAAAATTGTGGTACATCTATACAATGGAATATTACTCAGCTATCAGAAACAATGAAATCATGCAATTTGCAACCAAATGGATGGATCTAGAGGAGCTCATCCTGAGTGAGCTAACCCAGTCTTAGAAGGATGCACATGGCATCTATTCACTTATAGTAGGATTTTAACTATATCGTACAGGATATCTGTACTACAACCAACACATCAAAAGGAACATGGACATAATTTTTTTTTATTATCTTTTTCTTTTTCCTTCTTTTTTTCTTTTTTCTTTTTCCTTTTCCCTTCTCTTTTTCCTCTCTTTTTTTGTTGATATTCTTTGTTTTTGTGGGTTTGTGTGTTTGTTGGTCTTTTTTTTTTTAGTATTCCCCCAGTAGCAATGAGACACCATTCACTGGCAGTACTGCCTCGTAGGCCCCCGGTGAATGAAGAGGCTCTTGGCCCTCATACGACTCCTGATCTGTGGTGAGAGACTGTTAGGCAGGGACACTCCACCCCAGAGGAACAAGACGGAAGGGTCAGGGGGTAGAGCATGGGAGGGTGGGGCTGGGAAGCGGGAAAAGAGGACAATATGATAAGGATGTAACCTGAAGCAACAAACAAATAAATTTATTAACTAAAAAAAAAGGCAGGTGGCAGGGCTGAAACACTGTGAATGGAACAGAGGATACAGCCATTCGGCCTGGTTTTGCAGACCTCCAGGTGTAGAGAAGACGTGGAGCTAAGGTAAAATACAAGAGAATTGTGGTATTGGCCCATGCCTTTGACTTCAGTGGAGACGGGGGGGGGGGGGGGGCGACGTAGAGTTGGTGGTCTTATGTATTCTGGAGTCATACGGAGCGGGGTGGTGAGGGTGCATACTCTTGGTCCCACCATTCAAGAAGAGTACACCCTTGGTCCCAGCTCCCAGCACACTGGAGACAGAAACGGGCAGATCCCGGAGCTCAGGGTCAGCCTGATGCAGGGCAAACTCTAAATAGAGAAAGACTTCGATCCAGGAGTGGTGGAACACATCTTTGATCCCTTCAGATGGGAAACACAGGTCCCTGATCGCAATAATTAGAGTTCAGAGACACACACATGGGATTTGGAGGGACCTAGGTTTGGAGGCTACTTACAAAAGGCCTTCTCGATGCAGGCAGATTGTCCTTTGGGATCTCAAAATATATACACTAGAGCTGGTTTAGCTCCAAGGTGACAGAATGATTTCTTCTTTAACCCGGATTGAAAGATAACGCTTTGTATGTTGTCAGAAGGCCAAATTTGCTTCAGGAGAAGTACTACCTAGCCCCCACCCCACCCCACCCCCAAAAAAAGAGGGCAATTGTCCTAGGGTTGGGATTGGGGCAGGGCTCTGTTCTTATTGTTCCAGGAGAATCGAAGCGTCCATTAGGGGAGCCCGGGGACGGCTGGACAGCGGAAACCTCAGCAGAGAGCAGAATCAGGCACCAAGGAGGACGAGTGACCCAGTTGATTGTGCCTGGCAGACTTCCTCAATAGCTGTCTCTATCGGGGGCCTGCAACCACCACAGTAATCCAGTGTCACTGGGACCACTCAGCTCTACACAATGCCCCGGCAGGAACCTCAGTGAAGCCTGCAAGATCAGCTTCTGCCTACAAACCCCTTAGGTCATCTAAACAGCTGAGAACAGAAGGACTGAACATAAAAGGAGTGTACTAACATTTTTAACCATTTTTCCCATTTGGGTTCGGGCCCCAAACAGGTCTACTATGACCCAAATCAGCAGGAAGTCACTTTGAGAGAGAGACGTCCCATGCCCAGTGGGTGGGGAAGGTGTTTCTCCGCCCTTCTTTTTGGTTATTTGAAGGATAACTAAAAACTCTGATATGTAGGGGAAGAGACTACAAGCTGATAAATGGTCCTGTCTTAATGGGTTTTGGAGGTTAGCCCCAGGGACTTCCTACTTTTCCTTTTCTCTATCCTTCTTCCTCTCCTATGTAGGAGTGCATGGGCTTGAGAAAAATGAGATATAGACATAGCACAGGAAGGTCCAAGAAGAGGGGGCAGATTATTGAATATGCCCTTATACCTTTGTATATTGATACAAAATTAGTAGTTTATTTGGCTAAAGTGGTATTGATCATTGTTTATTGTGCAAAAATAAGATTGTATTAGATTACATCGGTATTGATCTTTGTATATTGATACAAAATTAAGATTATAGTTGGCCACAATGGTATTGACCCTTTCATATGGACGTAATATTAAGATTATATTGGGCTACATAGGCATTGATCTTGGCATATTGATACATAATTAAGAGTATATTTAACCACAATTGAATAGATCTTTCAAAAAAAATCTTAATTTAAGAAAACATCTTTGAAAACCTCAAGAGATCTGCAGAATATGGCATTCAAAGATGTTTTCTTTTTTTTTTTTTTTTTTTTGGTTTTTCGAGACAGGGTTTCTCTGTGTATCCTTGGCTGTCCTGGACTCACTTTGTAGACCAGGCTGGCCTCGAACTCACAAAGATCCGCCTGCCTCTGCCTCCCAAGTGCTGGGATTAAAGGCGTGCGCCACTACCGCCCGGCTCAAAGATGTTTTCTTAACTTAAGATTTTTTGATATCGAGACATGTCAGCTCCTGACAGCACCCCCTATTCTACTCCAAGTAGAAGATGAGCATCGAAGAATCTCCAGTGGGAGATGATTGAATTGGTGGTAAGCCATTCTCTTGGCAAGAAAAACCCCTTGCTTCAACTGTAGACAGACTTCTGTCCAAAAAGGACAAAACTTGGAAGCAGAGAAGTCGACAGCCTAGCTCTGCCAAGACAGGGCAGGTAAGTCCTTCATAATTCCTGCTCTACAACCAATGTCTGTCAGAGAAATGGGGCCAAATGGCTGAAGATTGATGCTGTAAGAAAACATCTTTGAATGCCATATTCTGCAGATCTCGAGGTTTTTGAAGATGCCCTATCCATCTCTTGTATTTAGATATGCAGTGCTTTCATTGTGTCCCATAGGTTTGGGTATGTTGTTCCCTCCTTTTCCTTGAGTTTTAGGAAGTTTTTGATTTTCTTCTTTATTTCTTCCCTGACCCAGTATTCATCAAGTAGAGAGTTTTTTAATTTCCTTGAATGTATAGGCATTTTGGTATTTCTGTTGTTGTTGAATTCTAGCTTTAATCCATGATGGCCAAATAAAATACAAGGGATTATTTCAATTTTCTTGTATCTGTTGAGGCATGCTTTATAACTGAGTATATGGTCAATTGTAGAGAAGTTTCCATGAGGTGCTGAGAAGAAGTTGTATTCTTTTGAATTTGGGTGAAATGTTCTATAGATATCTGTTAGGTCCATTTGATTCTTGAGCTCTGTTGGTGTCATTATTTTTCTGTTTGGCTTCTGTCTCCATGACCTGTCCATTGGTGTGAGTGGGGTGTTGAAGTCTCCCACTATTGTGTATGGGGATCAATGTGTGGTTTAAGCTTTAGTAGTGTCTCTTTTAGAAATGTGGGAGCCCTTGTGTTTGGGGCATAGATATTCAGTATTGAGATGTTATCTTGATGAATTTTTCCTTCAACAAGTATGTAGTGTCCTTCCCTATCTTTTTTGATTAATTTAGGTTGAAAGTCTATTTTATTGGATATTAGGATGGCTACTCCAGCTTGCTTCCTGGGACCATTTGCTTCGAAAACCTTTTCCCAAACCCTTTACTTTGAGGTAGAGACTATCTTTGCTGGTGAGGTGCATTTTCTTATAAAATGATTTGTCTTGTTTATGGATCTATTCTGTAAGCCTATGTCTTTTTATTGGTGAGTTGAGTCCATTGATGTTGAGGGATATCAATAATCCTAGCTTGTTATTTCCTGCTGTTTTGGGGTAGTGGTAGTGCTTTGGGTGTTTCTTTTGGCTTAGCTGCATTAGAGTTATTTTTTTTTTCATGTGTTTTCTTGCCTGTAGTTACCTTCTCTCAGTTGGAATTTTCCTTCTAGGATCTTCTGTAGAGCTGAATTTGTGGGTATTGTTTGAATTTCATTTTGTTGTGAAATATCTTGTTTTCTCCATCTATGGTATTTGAAAGTTTTGCTGGGTACAGTAATCTGGGCGGGCACCTGTGGTCTCTTAGGGCTTGTAGCACATCAGACCATGCCCTCTGGCTTTTAAAGTTTCTGAGGAAAAGTTGGGTGTCATTTTGATGAGTCTGCCATTATATATTACTTGGCCTTTTTCTCTTACAGCTTTTAATATTTTTCTTTGTTCTGTATATTTAATGTTTCAACTATTATGTGGCAAAAGCAATTTCTTTTCTGGTCCAATCTGTTTGGGGTTCTGTATACTTCTTGGATTTTTAGCAGCATCTCTTTCTTTAGGTTTGGGAAATTTTGTTCTATGATTTTGTTGAAAATGTTTCCTGGTTCTTGGAGTCTGGAGTCCTCTCTTTCATCTATGCCTATAATTCTTAGGTTCTGTCTTTTCATTGAGTCCTTGATTTCTTGGATGTTATGAGTGAAGACTTTTTTAGCTTTTCCATTCTCTTTGGTTGTTGTATTGATTTCTTCAATTGAGTCTTCCACACCTGAGATTCTGTCTTCCATCTCTTGTATCCTACTGATGACACTCATGTCTGTAGTTCATGCTCTCTTTCCTTTGTTTTCCACCTCCAGGATTATCTCTGCTTCTATTTCTTTATTGTTTTCACTTCTAATTTCAGGTCTTGAACTGTTTTATATGTTTCCTGTTCCAATTTGGTTGTCTTTGCCTGCAGTTCACCATGCTCTTTTTATTACTATAACTCTGTAGTACTTGAGATCTAAGTTATCTCATACAAGGTGACAATGTTTGTACCAGACAACACAGGCTAAGAAATAAAAAAATCAGTACTGGGAATGGGCTTCTTCTTTTGGAGTTGTTAGCCAGTGAAGTCCCAGAGATCTCCAAACAGTACAGACTTTTGTCAATACTTATGGTTACCCTCCAGAACTTGACCATAAGTTCTTCAATTAGAACACGGAGGAATCAAACTAGGGATGACCTGGAAGCTTCATCCCTACTAGCCATTTTTAATGTGATGAAAGCTGGTATTCACCCTATCAGGGAAGAAAAATAATCATCAAACTTACCTAGTGTGTATCCTGTGAGATAATATAATGACCGACCTGGAAAGACAAGCCCCAGGGTACAATGGTGGCATGAACATGGTAAGGGTAACCAGCCACTCTCTGATTGGGTTTAAACCTCACTCCAATTTGACATAGACAGGTCACAGTCCCTAAGGGAGAACTTACTGCTATTCTTGCTAAATATACATAATATTAAACCAATTCCTAATGATTTTTCATTATATCTATATATTAATGTATCTCTCAACCCTCATCTGAGAAGCTTTTTTTTTTTTTGCAGTAGATGTTAATTAGCACAAAGACCCACAACCAGCCAAAGTGCAGAGAATAAGAGGGCGTACAATTCTCAGACATACAAGGAACATGTACTCTGCAATGCCTTCCTCCCAGAGCTCAAGGATGACTGTAAAAGAGGGGCCAGAAAAATGATAAGAGGCAGGCATGGTGGATGGATGACTGCAAAAAAAAAAAAAAAAAAAAAATCCACCGGGGTGGGGGGAATCCAATGCCTCTTTCACAAGGCAGGAAAACTGCATATATGAATTCACAGTGGTTGCAAAAGCATGCACAAAACCTTTGCAAGCCCAAGCCAGGCCAAATCCCAGCACAGCGATGGGAGTTGGTCAAAAAATTTTACCTCTGGCCACGGAGGTAATTACTGGCAATTGTTAGCTGCTGGGAGGAGAGATAATTATTTTCTCTGAGTTCAGTCCCTGGTAATTCAACCACGCTACAGTGTACAATCACACATCTAAGAATATTTATTTGAGCAGCACAAATTTACCTTGATGTTTTTGTTTGTTTTTAAAAATTTATTTTTTATTTCTTCAAGTTACATCTCAATCACAATCCCCTCCCTACTCCCCCCTCCAGTCCCACCCTTCCACCCTCCTCCCGCTTAACCCTCCATCCTCTTCCCATTTTTTTTTTTTTTTTTAGTTCAAGGTATTTCTTTTTCCCCCAACAGCTCTCCCTTTCAGTCCAAAAAATGGTTCTTTTTCTTATAACTATAAATACAATACAAAACAACAGAAATAAATAGGCCACAATTATAAGAGTTATATGGCTTAGCATACATTCCCAATGTCCAGTCCATATGTATTTGGCACCTGACTTTAACATTCTACTATCTAACCATCTCCACGAGTTTAAAGTTCTATATCTAACTCAGCTTTCATACTAACTTGCCTCACAATTTTAAAAATATCTTCTTAGATCCAGAACACCCTCTTGATTCCTAAACAACTCAAAATTTAACTATGAGACTCTAGCTATCTATTCTTCAACCACCTCAGAGACCTGAGAGGGATAAATATATCTGATTATATAGGAAGTGCAGGGCCTGCAGCTTCCAAAACTAAAAAATGACATACTAGTGGCTGCCTGGACAGTTCCCATTTTCTCTCCATACATTACAGCATCAATCTTCAGCCATTTGGCCCCATTTCTCTGACAGACATTGGTTGTAGAGCAGGAATTATGAAGGACTTACCTACCCTGTCTTGGCAGAGCTAGGCTGTCGACTTACCTGCTTCCAAGTCTTGTCCTTTTTGGACAGAAGTCTGTCTACAGTTGAAGCAAGTGGTTTTTCTTGCCAAGAGAATGGCTTACCACCAATTTAATCATCTCCCACTGGAGATTCTTCGATGCTCATCTTCTACTTGGAGTAATATAGGGGGTGCTGTCAGGAGCTGACATGTCTCGATATCAAAAAATCTTAAGTTAAGAAAACATCTTTGAATGCCATATTCTGCAGATCTCTTGAGGTTTTTGAAGATGCCCTATCTATCTCTTATATTTAGATAAGCAAATATTGCTTGTCTCTTAGCAACTTGATTTCTGAGTAGCTTAGAAAATAACTGTGATAGACTGTCATAGTAACTAACAAAATGACACGTTTTCATGACAATTAGTTTCCGTTTCTTAATTATCCTAAACAGTTTATGTCGGTTGGTAGCGAGAGGTCAAAACTTGACATTTCATATTTAAGTATTACTACAAACAATACCTTTAAGAAGCGTTACCCTTAATTTTGTATCAATATACAAAGATCAATACCAATGTGGCCAAATATATTCTTAATTTTGTATCAATATACAAAGATCAATACCGATGTAGCCCAATACAATCTTAATTTTACATTAATATATGGCTCAGCCGTTAAAGGCTAGGCTCACAACCAAAAATATTATCTTTTAAAAATTTGAACTGTAGGACTTTACTTTTGTTGTTGACTCTCAGTGGTTTTATTACAGGAAGATAAAATTTTTGTGAAAACATTTTGGATGAAAACATATTTTAAATATACTCTTTGTTCAGTTGTGCTTAGATACTTCTTTTTAAAAATAATTTATCTAATTTTATTTATGTGCATTGGTGTGGAGATGTCAGATCCCCTAAAACTGGAGTTACAGACGGTTGTGAGCTGCTGTGTGGGTGGTGGGGAATTTAACCCCGATCCTCTGGAAGAGCAGTCCGTGCTCTTAGCCCCTGAGCCCTGCAGCCCCAGTGCTTAGATGCTTCTAGCTTTACATTTGATCATTGCCCTCTCACCAGGTGGGTGCAGACTGCATTGTGACTGTGCTTTTTGGCTAAGGCAGTTCAGTGGGGCCCAAACTCGAGACACATGATTTTTTGGTTTTATGGGAACTGGGTGATTTCAAAAGAGAGAGCTTCTAGGAATTATGACCATGGTGCTCCTGGGGGGTGGGTGGAATATGAATGCATAGGTCAGGTGGAGTAGAATTGTCTAATTTTTTTATCTTAACACCTGCTGTTATTGGCTTTTTCCCAGAATGTCTCCCTGCTTACTGTTTGTATCTCTGTAAGAAACTGTTGTTAAACTCTTCATAGGTACTCACAAACAACTGTTTTTGAAGGGAGGCCCAATATGATGGAATAAGTAATATAAAAAAAACAAATAAAAGAATGACTCAAGAAGATAACACTTCTAAATGCAAGTACCAGAAAAATCACAGCGCATCTCAGTGAATTTGCAAGTGGTAAGTTGGCATTTGATTTTACACGGGAATGTGTTTGCTTTCTGTGACATAGTGTGTCCTTGGAATCTAGTGTTTAGCAAATTGTTCATTTGCTAATGAAGAATTAAAGACAATTTAGACTATTTGACTTTTCATATTAAATTTTGATAATATATTTTCTTAAATAAGACTTTCTATTAAAAAACCCTCAGAAACATCTTTTTAAGTTACAAATTTTGCATGACTTTATGCAGATCTTTCTGTACCACATTTAAAAACCAATCTGAAGGGAGAAAGAGAATCAAATTAAACATCGTGTTTGTAAGATCATTGGTGTCTGTGCTTTAGGCTATTTCTATTTTTCAGTTGGTTGAAAAGAATTTAGAGGTACATGTCCTCACTGATAGACTTAGAAGAAAACACACGTATGTACATAAAACATAAAGACCATCCCTCCCTCCTCTGCCAGTCAGCCATGTGTTATGTGTGGTCTGAAGCATGACCTGCAGTGGCTATCTGTTCTGTCTTTAGTGAGTGAGGGAGCCAGCAACAGTAAAAGAACCATGTCAAGTAGTAAGTAGAGAAAAGCAGCAACTTGCTAGCAGAACATCATCAAAGGAGGATTTTACGGTGTACAGTAGGGCCGTTGATGTAGCCTGACTGGGATAGCAAATACAGGGATGGCAAGCCATGGGCTTGCTGCAGTGAGCAGAGATCAACTGGGGGAGTCGAGGCAGTCAGCTATACTTCCCAAGTGAGCTTTCTCTTCTTAGATGTTCTTCCCATGGTTAAACTTCCCATTCCGTGTTAGGTATTTTTTTGCCATGTGACGAACAGTAGTAACTTCTGATGGAGATGGTTCATTTTCCAGCTGTTTTCATGAACACAATGCTTTTGCTGTTTTGTTTTCTTCCCTCCTTGTCACAGACTTAGCCAGACCAGTCCATCCTTGTACACATAATCTCTGAGGACATGTGACATAAACATGTTTGAAATGGGGTTATGTAACCCAGCTTCCAGAGCCAGCTTCCCAGTGAGCTCAAACAGCATGTGAGAGTTGACATGTGTCTTGTACACTGTATCATGGATGACCACTTAGCAGTTTAGTTACTGTTTTCTTCAGACATTACCCATGTTTTCTCTGTAGAAGTGACTTATTTTTTTCTAAAAGATTATACAAGCTGTCCTATAACTTTGGCCCCCAAGTTTTCATCTTGAAAAAATTCATGCAGAAGCATGGAAATACATTTTGAGGTGTAACACTTACTACCCTCACTTAGATTCTGTAACTTATGGTCTGAATTTCATCATATACTCACTTGTCTCTCTGTCCATCCAGCAGTCAGCTTTATTATCATTCTATTTCTTAGTTAGTTGTAGACATCAGGATATGTTATCAGTGGAGTTCAGGATTGGCTTATAGTTTTGGCTTTGTAAAGCTTCACAAACATAGCACCGAATGCTTCAATCTTAAATGTACTTTCCCTGAGTTTGTTGGACTTTTGATAAAGCTACTATAAGGTTTCAGATGGTAATATACCTTTGTGACTACGAAAAGTAGTGTTTCTCTGTATATTCTTGTTATGTCTGCTTTGTACAGTTGCAAGCATGCTTTTGTAGGTATTATTATAAATAAAACTGCTGGGCTAAAGGCTTTCACATTTTGATGGGTATGCCAAATTGCCCTCTCAAGACGACTATCCATTTATATGCTGGTCAGCAATGTTTGGGAGTGCTCTTTCCCCTGTATCCTCTCAACATAGGAAAAATACCTATTTACTCCATATTTTCCTCATTTGTAATGACTACCCATTAGACTTTTTTTGTTGTTGTTGCCTCCTCATATATTTACTTTGTGTCCCTCTTACCAGTCATGCATTATAATAGCCTTTCCAGGAATGCTTTGTCTTTAATTTTGTTTTTGGTGTATTTTCAGCTCAAAAATTTACATTTTTATGTGGTCAAGTCAATGTTTATGGGTCCTGGTTGTGAAGACCATCCTTACAACAAGCATTTAAAATCACTTGCTCTTCTGGTGGTGGCGATGGTGGCTCACACCTTTAATCCCAGCACTTGGGAGGCAGAGGCAGGCGGATCTCTGTAAGTTTGAGGCCAGCCTGGTCTACAAAGCGAGTCCAGGACAGCCCGGGTTACACAGAGAAACCCTGTCTTGAAAACAAAACAAAACAAAACAACAACAAAAAAAATCACTTGCTCTTTTCTCCCAGGCTGGCTTTTATTGACTTTTACAAGGAAACAGCATCGTGAACTAGAGTGCTAGGGGAATTGGTATGAGCTTTGCATGTGAGTTAACTGTAAGCAGTCAGCAGAGTGCTGGAGGCACTTCAGACATGAGCAGCAAATGATGAATGTTTTTTCATACTTGTTTCCACAAGTATGAAAATGATAAAAAAAATCTTAGCTAAGGTGGTGAGTCATAAGAAACTAAGTTTATGAACATATGACATCCTTTCTTGTTAGTTATTTTGGCTAATTCTTATTTTTCTCTAAAATTTTCATTCTGACATTATAGTTTTCTGTCATATAGTCATTTTTTGTTATTTTTCTTCCTCAGTGACTCAAATCTTTTTTCTGTGGTGGTGAACTAAAGGTGCCAGAAATGACAAGAAAGGAAAGATTGCATACCTTTAGAATAGGTTGAGCATTGTAAATATTTCCTCAGGGTAGTTTATTATAGTTAAATTATAATTTCTTTATAAAAGTGGTTTGTGCTGTAGCAATTTACATCAGTATGAAGCTAGTCACTATCCTGGAGTGGAGTCATCAGATAGCAATCTCTGCTGTTGAGGAACCAGTTCATCAACTAGTCACTTCAGAATTTGATTATGAGCTCACTATTTAATATACAAATTAACATGTGGGGATCTCCAGCTAATGAAAGTGTTTGCCAAATGCTGTCCTTAAGCCTAAGCAGCGCTGTTCAGTTCGGTTGTTGCTCAGGTGGGTAATAGTCAGCCACACCTGGTAGCTCTCTGCACTGACGTGATCTTGCTACTCTACCAGTTACAGACTGGAACCAGTTGTGAGCTCTTGGAAGACCACTGTTCTTCCCCAGCCTACTGTAAGGACTGTATGGTGCTGATTTTTACTAATCAGGTATTTGTTTTCAATATTCAATGGTGTGTTTCTTATTTAATTTCTCTGGGCTCAGTCTTCTTGGGGATGCTGTTGTTTTAGAGTTTGCTATCTATCTACGTGATGTTTTCATTCAGGGAAACAGACCCATCTTAAATGATTTTGTCACTGTGTAGTAGTTTCTGTTGTGAGGGATTGATCTCTTAATAAACAGAAAACTTTGTTATTTCAAAACTAAAGGAATTAAAAACAGAGTTCAAAAGATGAATACAGATGATTTTCCTACTTGAAAGATTTATATATCTTTCTGTTTCTAATGTTAATAAGATTAGGAATAAGCCACAAAAGTATTCTTGCATGTGAAATTACTTTTTAGTCCTGAGTAGAACTGAAGCATTGAAAACCAGAAGGTAAATGAAGTTCATACTGTTGTGTATATTGGAAGGTAGAGCCTCTGTCTTGTAGTTCTTGACAGGAAGGGTGTAAAAATATTTACAGAAATCTCAGGCTAGCCTGGGCTACATGGCAAAGCCCTTTCATAACTTTCCATCCTCCTAAATTCTTTGCAGTGTGTCTCTTCTTAGCTTTATAGGTATTTGTGGTCCCTTTAGTTTTTACAATAATGATTCCTAGCAAATTACACAATATGCTTTATTCTTTCTGATTTTCCTTACTTTAATGATACTGAACTGCCTTTTAGATTTCTAACTAGAAGGTGATGAAATTCAACTTTTACTTTTTTGTTTTTTGGTTTTTCGAGACAGGGTCCTGGCTGTCCTGGACCCGCTTTGTAGACCAGGCTGGCCTCGAACTCACAGAGATCCGCTTGCCTCTACCTCCCGAGTGATGGGATTAAAGGCATGTGCCACCACGCCCAGCTCAACTTTTACTTTTTAAGAGACCTAGACTATATTCCTATTTTAGAATTTTTATAAAAATGCTGATTTGAACGTTATTTGGTTTAAATTGTGACTGTATTGCTTTTGAATTCTCATTTTTTTCTCAAGGGGAAACTAGTATTTTTTTAAATTAAAAGTATACATTTAAATTAATTTATTTTCTTGGTCTTGCTGGGAATTGATGCTAGGCAAGTAGTGCACTGTTGCTTAGCTGTGTTCTTTTTCTTCTGTTGTTTCAGGAGTTGGGAGTTTCTAAGGATGAGAGGAGAGATATTCTTTTGAACTTAAGTGGCCTTTAATCCTTGTTCTGGTAGCCTGTGGCCCTGCTGAGCATCAGCAAGGCCCTTCAGTGGGAGATCAGTTATTCTTAGAATGCAATAGTGGGGATGTCACATCAGCTGCAGATCTGGGAGCATCCTTAAATTCTTTAACTCTTCTAGTGAATCAGTTAGTAAGGCTCACTGATTTGGGTTACTTCAATGGCTCCCTTCTCTAAAGTTATTTTGGCTTTTGTATTCCTTTAGTCTAATTAATCTGTCTTTAATTTTATTCTCCACAGGAGAGCATTAATAATTTATTTAAAGTACAAATTTTACTTAACCCCCATTTTAATAGCTTTCCTATGGATAAGAATGAAGTCCACGTTTTTCTCTTAAAATGACTTCCTGCTGATTTGGGACGTAGTAAACCTGTTTGGGGCCCAAATAAGAATGGAAAAATGGTTAAAAATGTTAATAGAATCATTTGATGTTCAGTCCCTTTGTGCTCAGCTATTTAGATGTCCTACGAAGTTCATAGACAGAAGCTGATCTTCAGAACTTTACTGAAGATCTGGCTGGAGTAGTCTGTGGAGCTGAACGATCTTAGCGATTTTGAGTTGTGGTTATAGACTTTTGAGGAAACTGCTATTGAAGAAGTCTGCAAGGCTGGATCATCTGGGCCACTCGTCTTCTTTGGTGTCTGATCTGTTTTCTGCTGAGGTTTCCGTTGTCCAGTTGTCCCTGGATTCCTTGAATGGATGCTTTAAATCTCCTGGAAAGATAAGAACAGAGCCCTGCCCTAATCCTAACTCTGGGACAATTACCTTTTTTTGGGGGGGGGGTCAGGTAATATTTTTCCTGGAGCAAATTTGTTTTTTTTGATAATATATAAAGTATTACCTTTCAATCCAGATTAAAGAAGAAATTATTTTGATATTTTGGAGCTAAACAAACCTTTAGTGTATATATTT